>JAABNY020000002.1:3947438-3988633 GCA_015164015.2 Brevimyrus niger | reverse complement strand
AAACCGACACATACACAATCAGAAAAGCAGTTTTCCTTATAGGAAAACGCCAAAAAACTGCTGTAAAAAAAGATATTCGTTTACATTATACGTTATAAGTTCATTCTTGGTGCTATCTGTTAAATTAATTATCTAAGTGCTGCACATTTCACTTTATTAACAAGATTCTGCAATTTCTCAAAGCAACTGATTGCTTCCTGTATGAAAGTGGTGCCTATGTCTATCATTTCATAAAACTTTCATCCTTGGTTTGAGCAAGGGAATTAGGGAAGATGTTCATCCTGACAGAATTAACATTCTAATTCTGGGAACAGTTGTACTGATATACTCACTCAGAATTGTGTTTTAATGTAGGGTTCTTTGCTTATCCTTACTGTAAATAGATGTGACTTATTTACCAAATGAATAACAGAGAATAAATTCATGGCATCTTGCCTCTCACTCCATATCCGGGTACAGTTATTACTCTGGGAGGACCATTCAGTTAACAAATTGATGATAAAAAGAAACTTGACATATATATGAGGCGTATAACAGAAGTATATCATTGCAGGGGTAGAAACAGCAGTGATACTACTTCAAGTTGCAAAAAGGCAATAGCAAATTTACCAAGAACATCTTATAGATGGACACACGTGGACAAATAACAATACACTGCTGTTAGATGTGTCCCTCAGATTGGAAAGCACAATATACTACTCAACAAGGCCATAGGTTTTGTTTCAGCATTTATAGGGACCAAATCAGTTACGCACGGTTTTCCCATATTATTGGTAGGGATATGTCTCTATTGTGCATGCTCAAATCTGTGCCCTCGGTAACCAAGAATATGGCTGGTGTTTGTGATGCAGTTAGATCAAAGCCTTTTGGATGCCTTAATGCTAGTATGAGCATGCCATGCAGAGAAGAACCTGGGACTTACAAAGCATGTATCAAGAAAGGATAGATTTGGTAAAGTTGGAAATGGACCACAAAAAATGGAATCTTGGGCATTAGCAAAATATAATGGACTAGGACATTTGTTGTCTGGTGAACAAACCCTTTACTACATGATCAACATAGGAGAAATGGTGTATATTTCAGAGTGAGGAAGGACAAAAGAAAAACTGTAATTGGATACAATGATCTGAATGACCTACTGATATTAATCTGATATCAGATTGCACCCTTTCAATATGACACTTATATAGACTCATGCCCCAGCAACTGAAGTGATTAAAGAAGAAACTGAAGGATTTTATTCAAATGAGATATATTCCTGGTTATTGAAGTAGGAATGCCTTAGTCGGAAGTGAGAAGGTGGGTAACACACCTGGTTAGCCAGCATGGACCTGGAAACAAGCACAAACTGAGGAGTGACTAATAAGCTTCTGTCAATCTGTTGAGTTTATTGCCAAAATATTCTTCAAACAACCAAAGCATCATCTATCCACCTGGACATCACCAGATGGAATCCAGAGAAATCAAATTGACCGCATTCTCGGTACAAAATATTGGAAGAGCTGCATTGATGTAGCAATGACATAGCCTGAGCAAATTATTAAAATATTATGAATTACCTATATGCAAACTCTTGCTCTGTGAAGCTGAAAATGAACATGACTATCCAACTTCTCACATATTACCTAGAGAGCATTGTATCCAAGGAAAATTCAGAAAACTATTTAAGATGCTGGATCAACTTGACAGAATATCAACTGTTGTGGTTGGAATTCAAATAAGTCATTGAAGAGGAATGTGAGAACTTAAACTGAAAAATCCAAAGAAATCAAATAGGATGACAGAAGGCAAAGTGGAAATACAAAGAAATTAAAAGCCAAAATCGATAAAGATCTCTTTAAAAAACAGAATAGCAAATTTGAGTAGATTTTTTTTGGAGTCAGTACTAGAAAGCTTCCAGGAAAGATACAACAACATCTATAAAGTAATTAAAGAAGGAAATAAACACAAGTGCTGTTGTTCCTAGATACAAGAAACCAAAAAGATATTAACTTTAGTCAAAGTCACCAACTGACAAATAATAACTGATAAAAACAAAAAGCAGGAATCAAAAGAATACACAGAAGACCTTTGCAAATTGTCATAAAAAAGACCTCCAGACAACCAAAAGATCCTCTAATGATGGAAGAGTATATCATATTACCCCTGAGATCCCGGCTAAAAGGGAGGTCACGGGTATGTGTGGCTTTTAAAGAAAGATATTGCAAGGAACTGAAGAAGAATCAATGTAATGTTGATGAAATGGTGCCAACACATTTGGAAAACAATTCAATGGTATACAGATTGGAAGAGAGGTGTTTATAATCCAATTACAAAAAAGGAGACATGACGGAAAATGCTATCAATAATTCAATTAAGGGTCATTTAATATAGATTTTAGCCATTCATAGAAAGAGAACTATCAAATTTATAAGCTGAATTCAGGAAATGCTAAACAAGAGATATCAATGGCAAATAGTGATATGTATGTACCAAAACGAATTCAACAAGTTCTATATTAACTGAAACTAAGACATCAATCATGTTTTCTGTATCAACTTCTGGAATGCTCTCTGATAAACCTTTAAAGAATTCTATATGTTGTACAAATAAATGTGGAGAAAGTGGTTCCAGAGTGACAAATGAGTTAGACATGAATGCATAGCATCACCAAATCCATACAATCTGCATCATATATAATACAGAAATCTGGGCAGGAAGGTGACTATGGACTCAAAACTTGAACAAAAAATGCATTTATGGCAGAGAACACAAGAAGACACAAAATGATATTATAAAGCAGAGTGAAAATCTGGGAATATGAAAACAAGAATATGAAAATAAGAAGAAAACAAAGGTTAACACAAGACCAGCAGCTAAATTTAGTGTTGATGGTGAAGATATAGAGGCTATAGACAATATTTGCTCCTTGGAATAATAACCAAACAAAAAGGATTGAAGCAGTAAAGAAATCCATTGCAGACTGGCTATCAAGTCCACAAGAGGTCTACAGGTACCTGACAGGTGAGTAAGTGATACAGCAACCAGCAATGACTCATTGTTGCATATTTTGTCCACCCATGCTTTGTACAATGCTCCTAAAACTCCCTATCAGACTTTTTCGATATCCCACAGATCATCTGGGCATATAAAACTTAATGTGTACTACAGAGTAATTTTTCTGGCTAAGCCACTATAATCACTGAGCTGTACCAGAATAGACCATTAGGGTTTGTTCTTCCATTGCGATCTTTTGCGTTTGACAAGCAATGAAAATGGCAATCTGTGAAGGTCCATATAAAATCTAGGCAATACAAGAACTGTCAGGATCATATAATATTTTCCACTCCACTGATTTCCATTGGTGAACAATATATCATGATATCTTTCTCCAAAGGGGTATTAATATTTAATTATTATTTGTTAACTATAGAAGATGAATGGATGGATGGATCTATTTGAGCCTTATGACTGTCATTGTCCTGCTTTCAGTTATAATGGAAAACCAAATTAATTTGGCATGGTTTGACTAACTTTGAAGGAGAGTGATAATTCAAACATATTTTGAATATGAATTCACATCTCAGAGTTATTCTCGAATACAGTAAAATCCAAAAAACACTTTTAGTCCTCAAGGACTACTTGATAATTAAAATTAAAATAATTGTTCAATTTTTAATACAAATGAATTTTAAAGGGTTCATTTTTCATGTATTTGCCATTGGCACAATATATTATTTATTAAACAGACATAATATGAAAGTCTATATATATATGGAGCTATAAAATAAGCCCAAAAAAGGGCGTTTGTATATATGTAGGGGCAGCATGGTAGCGCAGTGGTACTGTAAGCATTGATGCCTCACATGTCTGGGACCCGGGATTGACTCTCTGTCATGGCTCTGTGTGTGGAGGCTGTACATTCTCTCCGTGTCATCATGGGGTTTCCCTCCCAGTCCAAAGACATGCTATGCTCAGGTTAATTGGAGTTCCCATATTGTGCATGTGTGAGTGAATGGTGTGTGACTGTGCCCTGCAATAGGTTTGCGCCCCCACCCTGGGTTGTTCCCTGCCTTGTGTCTGTGGCTCTGGAGCCCCCGTGACCCTGAAATGGACACATATGTACAGAAAATCTGCGGAACGGATATATTTGGGTTAAAAGTCTCATCTCTGTGAAACACATAAGTTGGGTTTGCTCTTTTGACAGTAATTAGTAAACAGAAAAACAAAACCAAGTGACAGCTGAGTAGCACTAACAGGACAGAGACGTGGGGACGTGTGGGGCAGTCCTGCACCGCTGGTCAGAGGACTGATGTGCCGGGGGCCTAGAAACACTCGCAATGGCCCTCTCAATTCGAAAAAACTTCCTATTGTAGTGACATGATGTGTTTCAATACAATGATGTGCACGCTTTCAATACAATACATGCTGTCAGTTTAAAAGCATAGACTGTGTATCAGTAACCCAAAAACTGAGAAGTCTACAGTAAATATCCTGTCTATACTTTGATGTTTGCTTGGTTATTTTGACAGAAAATGTCTTCACCTTTGGAAAAAAAGTCTTTATCTTATGTTATATGTCAGGATGCTTCTTTTTTAAAAAAATGATACAAATATCCCTGAACCTACACATATATGCTTAAACATTAACCAAAACTAGCATAAATTAATACTTTTATATATCTCATGATTATATCATGTAATCACATGAATATCAAACATATCCCCTTTAAAATTGAGTTTTTCTACGGTTCTCTTGCAGTGATGATCATGATTCAGTATATTTGTATTCTGGTGTTGCCACAGGCAGTAAGACAGCAACTAGAGTTACTCATAAGACCTATCTTTTCCAGGAACACCTCACGTATCTCACCCAAACACTGACATGCTCTCTGTCTTCATTGGCTATTCCTTGGTTATGGTCTCCTGGCAACACTGTATATGCTGTTCTTATATTTTGTAATCGTCTAGTAGAGCCCTCTTCCTCATGGTGTTTTGATTTGACTAGTTTTTCTCATGTTAGGTTCTAACACAGTATTGTGTAGCTTTTGCCCCCGTCTTTATGTGCACTTGCTACTGACCACACGCTGATAGCTTAGCATTTTCTCCATTGCTTTGGACAAAAGTGCGCGACAAATTAATAATTGAAGATGTACAGTGCAATATGGATACAAGTAAAGGAAAGACAAACAGCAATACCATACAACAACATATTTTTATATGCAGGATTAGCATTGACCAGCATCGATAGTCCAGGAAGACCGGTAGCATTTCTATAGTGGACAAAATGGAGACTTGTGAACCTCCAGTGAATGACTGAAAGGTGAGTTGGCTTCCCCATTGCTAACACTTTGCACTTTTTCCAAGTGCTTAAGTGATGCCACTTGTCTATAGTCTGGCAGCTATCAGAAGCCTTTTTGGTTGCTGAAGAGGGGGAACAGATGTCACGCCAAGTGAAGATAAGCGACGTGGCTCCCTTTCAAAACGATCGGTCCCGCTGTGTCACAGAATCATAACAGAACGACACCAGAGGAATTGGCATATCAATCACGCAGCACGACATTCCACTGAGTACAAGCAACTGTAGGTGAATCGAGAGTCAGCACCGGGAGATTGCGAGAACATATCCAATGAGCAGGACTTTGTCAAGGTTCCCCTAGGCAAAAACTGTCGCTCTGGTGTATTCAGGCTTTACATCGCCACCACCACTGGTTTCCAACTTTGTCATGAAACCAGCAGGAGGGATGCAAGCAGAGGACAAGCATTTTCAGCTGGTGGTCTACCTGCCTTTCTCAAGAAATCAGTCCAATAAATCACCTCACACACTGATCTTTTTTTGGATGTGTTTGTCTCTCTTTTTTTTTTAGAACTAGCTCAAATTGCACGCAACTATCAGATATTCATCAGACACTCATTGTTACACTCTTTTCACTGTCTTCCATTTTGCAGCTTCTCTCCAATTAGGTGTCTGAGTTACGCTTCCTGGCCGAGGCATTGTACGCGAGAGTCACATCGGAAACGCGATTTCTCCTGCTTCTCTCTGTGTTATATCTTTCCCCAATTAAAATTAGTGTTGGGGCGATACAAAGAAAAGAGAAAAAAAAACAATCAAGACACGTAAAGAAATTAAAGTGGCGGAAAAATGCTGGTACCAGAATATTCATGCAGGCTTGTCAGTAAACTACCGCTGCCAGGGGAGAATTCTGCATTTCTGGCTTCAGTAATAAGGCGTTTCAGCCTTGCAGCCAGCTGGAGAATCGGATTTAATATCCCCCCACCCCCACAGGAATAGGTTTGACAGGCGGGGGGGGGGGTTGGTGAGTGCATAGCAGCTCCTTGGGAGCTGCGGGGGGGGGGGGAGGGGGGAGAGGAGCATGATAACAAGGTGTATTCAAGGTGCGCTAACGAGATCTCACTACAGCCATCTGCTGCAGCACTAACAGGAGCTTCCATCTCAGGAACGAGTGCAGGAACCCTTCTGCCTGCAACACAAACCCCCTTTCATTGCTGTCTCACACTTTCGATATTTGATTCCAATCATCGATTGAAAGTAACTCTATTATGTGCGGGCCGCCTCTCGCAGGAAATTATTTTTTTAAAAACATGCTTCTCCCTCAAAAGTGTGTATTAAGAGCCCATAGCCCCTCTTTTAGTCCGGCGGACGGTGTAGATTCATTGTATTTATTTCCTCAAGCGCTAATGGACCTCTTAGCTGCAGATCAATAGAGTGAAAAATGCCAGTTATTCGTCTCCGTGACGATGAGTGGGGCTCGGAACATGCAAACGGCATCACAAAAGGGAAAGTGTGCTCAGTGAAGCAGTTTTATCCGCCCCCTCCCAAAGCACATAATGCAGTCCTGGCGGGGTCTGCCCTCCTCTGTCGGCACAGCTGTGGTGTGTTCTCACGTTCGCTGGTGCAGCTGCACACTACCGTTGTTGCTAACAAGGCTGCTTTTCAAAGTCACCCAAACAACTGGGCATCGTTAAAAAAAATAAAAATAAAAAAAGTGCATTATTTGTCAAATTGTAAACTTCCTGTTGAAATAGGAGTTTCCTGTCCTTTGAAATATTAGCTCTCTTTCTGCCCTCAAAGAACACAGAGGAAAGATGCGATGATGAAGCAAATATGTTTATCTAGAAACTGTGCAGTTTATGAGATTAATGTTAGCATTAGTGCTTTTAAAAATGACGCACATGGTGAGGCAAAGCCAGGGCATAAAAGTCTTATTCATTATTTTATTTTGTTTTGTGGATAATTTGGGCAGTTGATACATGGCTGAAGCATCTACTCCTAAATACAGTAGGTGTTGTTTCTCTGGGAAACAATCATATCACATTCAAAAATATTCCTAACCTTATGGCGACAAACACACCTGGCGCAGAGAATTAAGCCAGTCTTCTGCCGTTCAGCTGAGTTTAACACTTCAGTCATTCTTTCATCAGTCTTTAGCGCGTTTAAAGTTCCCATTTAAAAGCACAGGCCTGGAAGGCATGCGACCATGTAAATGAAGCTAACAATCCTCTAATGAGGCTCATTTGGAACTATTTACATCTAGGAAGAAGCTCCGCATGACTCCAAATATCAAAACATGTGAAACTGCTCAGTTTTCTGTACTGCTGCTTATGATTTTGTGCAGTATTCTGATCATTCTTGTCCTCTAGAAAAAAAAAACTATGATTCAATAAAGTCGTACATAGCAAGTTTAGCATATCCTGCTATTCTGTGCAGCAGGTCTGATCTATAATTTTCTTTAGTACTAGCTAAGGTTCAGCTCTAGGATGCTGAAGCAACAATTGCACTGTAGTTTAGAGACAAAGCAGGTCAACCCCAGGGATCTCCAGATCTTGTCCTGGAGAGCTGCTGTCTAGGTTTTCTATCCTACCTGGAATCTAATAAGCCACACCTGTTCCTGGTGTTTACCTGCTCACCGGGAGCAGTTTGGGGTTCAGTGTCTTGATCAAGGACACTTTGATGGGGACCCAGGGCTTCAACCTACAACCCTCCAGGTGCCGAACAGTAGCACTACCTCCTGCACCACCATCACCCCTAAAGGAAGGGAGCTTGAAAGTTCAAGAACAGATCCCAGATGGATAAGGGCAGAGTCTGTGGGACATGAACATCTAGCCAAAGAATCTCTGATTGCTCCAAGCAGGATACTCATCATAAGAGGAAACAGTAATGACACTGAAATGACGCTGTAGAAGCTGAATATACCTAGTTTATGGCCTGCCCGCCTGACCCAACAAATAAATTTCAATATCTGATAGACCAAGAAGCGGAAGAAGAGGAAAAATTGCTCATCGCCTTAAAAAAAAACTGTAAATGACTACATCATGGGAAATGAAATATTACCTGTTCTGTTGATTGAGTTTATTTGGGTCTCCTCGCATTTCTGCACCAGCAGCTATTCTCCAGAGTTGGGATCTGATGACAGAGCTAAACTCCACCAGCTAAAAAAAGCCCACCCCCCCGCTGGACAACACACACAGCCCCACAGATAGAGATTTTAAGGGCAGTGCTAATTCTGAATCTGCCCTCTAAACAGAAAAGTCTATGGAAATGTGCAGAGACTATCTTGTCATGAACAGTCCCTCTTGGGTCACATTGTTAAAATGCATGGAAGGTAATACGAACCTGGACATCACGCTAACTGTTCTTCCAGATATTGCAAGAGGGTATTATTAGTATATTTTGTTGTTTCGAACCCTACTTATGAGCGTTAATAAATATGAGTGGAGAAATATAATTGCGTTTGTAATGTTACAATCCCACATATATTAAATGAGGACAGTCATATTCTGACAATTAATGTATTACTGTAAGATAATTGTGCCTTAATATGAACAGTCAAAATGTCACTTTCATTTCCAGGAACAAATGAATGACAAATATATTTATACTTCTTGTTCTTAAAATATCCTGAGGAATGAAAAATGCGTTCATCTGTTGAGGTCCTTGATTTTATGAGCTTCTCAGCGATGATAAAGGTGACAATACCATGAATTATAAAATAAGTTGGTATAGTGAATAAAATAAATATTTAATATCAAGACAAAGCATTCCTACTTCTGTACGGTAATTTTTTTTTTCCAGGAAATTAGTGTGGTGGAACATTTTTCAGCTCAGAGGTAAGTGAAATATGTTGACGTAGCTGAAATATTCATCAGCCCAGAGGTGAGTAAAAAAAGGCTGTCTGTTCAGTAAATGAGGAGGCGTATGGGTTTTGTTAAGACAGAAGTACCAGGATCCTTTAACCCCGAATCCCAGTCTTCTAAGAGTTCACTCAAGTGAGACATTGCCAGCTGTGCATTATGGGGGAGAAGGGACTGTGGGCATCCACTGTCTGTCTTTCTTCTTCTTTGCCTCATCCAGCTTACTCTCCTTGTCCACATCTCTGACTTTCATTCTCACAATAATTATATATTATATATTCTGTAAGTGAAATATATTTCCACAATATTGGCCACTTCTTTGACTGTCTCCCTCACAGCATAGCGGATAGCAGGATTTAGCCAAAGCCCTCTGTGAGGCAGATTTTATCGTTTTGTGCGGCTGATATCCAGGCTCAGTCGTAACGTTTTGGGAGGCATAGTCCAATTCGTGGAGGACTAGATAGCAGCTCTTTTGTAGCAGGAGCCCAAAGGGCTCAGGCAGTGCAGATACGAGCACCCAGTCATTCATCCTCATCCTGATCAGGCCACTGTGGTATGTGTGTGAGGGACAGATCCACATAAGCCCCAAACAGGAAAACCTACCGATTCACTGATGTCCACACAATCACAGCCTCCTAGCTGTGCAAGTGGTGTACGGTGCCATATCACAGAAATATGGGCTGCATCTTTTCGTGATTTTGGTAGCACACGGTAATCCCGCAGCTAGGCAGGTCCATACGCTGTAGGACTAAGAAGGAAATGTGCTACACACAGTCATAAAAAGCTGCAATTGCACTTAAGCAAACTTGCTTTGCATTGCAAAACTCTTACTTGTGTCCTTGTCCTTCCCATAATGCTTTGCAAGCCTTTTTTTTTCAGTCTCCCAAAGCCTGCTGGCATTTCCTCTGCTGGAAAAAGGGTGATCTACTTTTTAACCTTTCCTTTTTAGGAGTAAACAATTCAATACCAGGTAAAATTAAGTAGAACATGAGGAGCGTGACAGTGCGCGCTGTATATGGGGTTTGCAGCTTCACTTCATTGGACCAATGGAGGTTTTTCTGGGTAGGCCAAAAAGGTTGGGCTAGATGTGTGATGAGGGACAGAATTTGGGGTTCGGCGGGGAGATGGAGATGGGCTGAACCCTGGGCCCCACATTATAGGGGGAGCCCTGCTGATCTGGACATTGTTTTTGCAACAAAACACAAAAATTAAACGCCCACTCGAAACCATTTCTGTAATGATTTTGGCTAAAATTTGGTTAAAAATGCCCCCCTCCACCCAATCAGTGACTTTTACCAATAGCACTCCCACCCTAACCCTGATTGGTAAGTCTTACCACTGGCAATTTGATTATCATATATCGATAGTCTATCATTTCTAATTCACTCTGGTTTCTCTCCGGCTCCAAAGAACAGGCGTTCCCCACAGGGAGGCCGGTCCCTTGTGCTCCCTGCCACTCACTGAAACCCTGTAGGGTGCTTATGGAAGACGAGGTGAATCACATTTTCAGTCTGATGCAGATGCACTCTGGAAACTTGCTTTTTTGTTGTAGTGCTTTTTTATATTTATTTTCTGAGTAGTAGAAACTCGAGGGGTAGCAGCAGACATTCAAATCCCTGAGAAATGGTATACTGATCTCAGGTGTAACTCTGGGTTCAACATCGGGGGGATGGGTGAGATCCCCACCCATCTTGTGATTATTTGGGGGTAGGGAAGGGTTATGTCGCTCATTTTGATTATTAGGGCATTACAACTGCCCCAAGTATGCCCAAGTAATTTATGCTCATTTTACAGTAAAGACAATCTTGAAATTGATTGAGCTAAGTAATTTCCATTTTAATTTATAAACATAAACTTAATATACAGGAATCCCCTTGATTGTATCTTTTGTCCTAGAATTAGGGAAGGAAACCTTCTCCAAAAGAGGCCAAGTACCTTTTTGCATTAAAAAAGATCCTTTGGAGTTACGGAAGCCTATTACTGCCACAACATAATAATAAAAAAAACGTCTTCTTACTATCTTCTTACTGTGTTACTATCACGTTTTAACGTAATAGGATTTCTTGTTTTGACGTAATGTTTTCACGTTGTAATGTAATATTTTCACGTTATAACGTGATAGTGAGAATATATTTTTTTAATTATGTAGTGGCAATAATACGCTTCCGTATGGAGTGATTGAAATTCAGAATTTATCCTTCCCTGTTTGAGTTGAGCTTCTAATGAGCCATTAAAACCTAAAATGGCACCACTCCCCTGGACTTGCACCTCCTACTTATTTTTTTTTTTTTTAAATCCTGGGAACAAATTGTTAGCACATTGCAAACCTTTGATTAAAATGATAATTGTGCTGTCTTCCTTGTGCTGTAATCTCTCGTGTAACAACCTCTCCCCAAAGGCCCTCCATAATTCATGGTCGTTGTGCTAGGAGAAATAGCACAAACAAACCCTTTGAAAAGTAACGCTAATTTCCTGAACTCTTACATCCACTCCTGCAATAGAATACGGGCTTTTAGGCTTCTCGTTAGAAGTAACACTGATAAAGGAAAAAAAACAGAGACCATGGAAGTATATATATGAGTGCAAAAAAAAAAAACTGACAAGACTGCTGATTGCCTAATGGGATTACTAACATCAAGTAGACAAAGTGTCTTTTTATCCAGGGTATTTATGATACTGTCGGGACCTGAAGAAATGAGTGATGTGCTATCATGTCTGAATAGCAAAAAGGCACATTTTGATCGCAGGCAGGCATGGCTGTCATCTCCTCACATGTTTAGTGGGGGGCCCACAGAACGCTGGAGAAAGGGAATGAGTGAGCGACTTGCCCGCGGGGAGATGGGAAGTGTTCCCTCCTGGCGCGGGGCGTCCAGGCAGACTCGGCTTTGAGTCGCTGCAAACCGTTGCTTAGGAAGCGCGGCAAGAGATGCGATCCGCTCGCCTCTGCACAAGACAGGCTTGAAACGAGTGGCTGTCCACTGCACGGACTGTGGGATGATAACCGAGATCCACTCAGAGTCCGACTGGAATACACAATGGAAACTGTGGCATCATGGGGGCAGGGCACCAGCTGACCATACCCTGTGGCCCCCCTGAGCAGCGTGAAAACAATATAATCAGCTCAACTGTGGACCTGACTGAAGATCTCAAGCCAGCATTCTCAGATGTGCTATAAATTCTTTATTAATCAGGTACCAGACTTATGTGATACCGAAGGTGAGAAGGACACGTTTATACACCTCTGCAACCTGAAGCTTAATTGTCATTGGGGCTGCCAAAGCACAGCCTGTTGATTTGCCAGCAAATAACTGCCAGGGTCCAATTATAAAGAGGGCCAAGAGGTACACGGGCCAGGGAGGAAACAACAGAGCAGCACTTGGGGAAGAATACCGATCAGATTTGCTGATGCTCCCCCTGGGATTTTGGGCTGTACCGGGGTCCACACATCGGAGCAGCAGTTACTCGGCAACGGTGAAGGTCAAAGACTAACTGTGAGAGAGGATGCTCTAAGCTGCATGTTGGGCTTCTCCTGTCGCTCTTGCTCTCCTGAGTACATCAGACTCACATACTAGTAAAGCCCCCCCCAAACACCCCGCTCAACCCCCCCCCATACCCTGACAAGTGAGGCTTTTCTCTCGACATTAATCCCCCCCAGGAGCTGTTTTCTTTGGGGGATTATCAACTGGAGGACAAGCTCCGGTTAGAGAAGATGAAAAAATCAGTTCAGGTAGTAAGTCAGGGCCTGTGTCTTTTCTGATATGATAAAGTTTTATTGCTTAAATCTTACAATAGTTAGTGGTAAAATGAGTTCCCTTGTGAGACTACAACATCCGTACTATTCTCAGGCCCTGTCAAGAAATACTGCCCCTGTCAGCACTTGTGATTAGCAAACTGTGGAATTTGAAGGAATCACGTTCCTATAAGTGCCGTTGAAGCTTTAGACGAGGACTATGATATATAATTGATTAATAGAGCAGATCACTTATTAATTACCTTCTCCCTTTATGCTTTTTAGTGCTGACGCTGCTTAACAAACAGTGGAATTTTTTTTATAGGAGCTGTCGAATGGGCTGGCGTCCCCTCCGGCACGCGCCCCCGATTTGTGCCATAGGCTGCTGGGGACGCTTCGTCTTCACCCGCAGTTCCCAGTGCCAGAGTCCGGTATGGTAATCGCTACTACGTGCTTGAGCCATGGAGTCCGGCGTTCCAGGGAGAACGGCATTGCCGAGTCTTACTTCGCAGTTGACGAGCTGGGATATCGAGGCTGCACGAGGCATCAGCTCCGAGGAGAGCCGAAGGATCTTCGGCCCCGTTTCCGGCTGCTTCTTCTTTGTTGACGCGGGTTATGAGATCCCCCGTGTTCCCGTCACGCACCTGGGCTCCGCACGTGTGTCTCTCTAGGGAGCGCAGCCCTTGGCTGTAATGCATTGCCCTGTCTCCATGCGCGAGCTCATCCGTTAGTAATGCGACAAAGGCTGCCTTCTTGGCGACACAGATAGATGAGGGGCTGGGAGGTGGGTACAGAGTTCCGTCCGCAGCTGGAGGTGACCGTGCATCGCCCGCCCGCTGACCCCTACTCCCCATCCTCCCCATCCTCCCCAACAGGAACATGCACGGCAGGGCCTGCCGGTGTCGTGCAGGTGACAACTCGGGCTGTGTGCTCATGCCAGAATCGAGCTTCTTAGCTACGCTCCTTGAGGGGATTATCCGATGGAGAGTCCGGTCAGGGCCGCCTGGCTCCGGCTCATTCTCCTTGGAGAACACAGTCAAGCAGAGTACTGCTCTTACGTCCATGCGATGCACCACTAGGATGCCGTGTGTCTTTTTTTTTTTTTTAGATCGGCACAGGAATGTAAACCATGCAGAAGTTTGACTGCACTCGCACGATGACACTGGTGCTGATTGCGCACGAGGCTTGTCATCTGTGACACCAGTGTCACCGCTGTCCACTGTTCTTGAGCTTGGTGTGTTATTTGTGTCACAGTAGCTCTGGGTAGGAGTGTCAGGTAAGTGAATAAAATGTAAATGTGATAGCAAAAATGTTAGAACCCACAGAACCTGACCTATTTCAGAGGATGACATCAAAACGCCTGACTTCCCATGCATCGTGGATAGAGTTGGATAAAGTGATTCTTCTTCCGATAGGCAGTAAACTGAGGTTTCTCTCATGAGTCATCTTCAGTCTGGGAGAGGTTGAGGGGCTTCGTGACGGAGTCCGCGGGGCGCTAAGAGGTTGTCATTCAGGTGTTGCCACGGGGGGGGGGGAGGTCAATCTCCTGAGCTGTTAATTTAGGAGCCCTGCTGTTCCTTAATGAGGACACTAACGATGACAGTACTGCCTGCTGGTCACTAATGGGCAGATCCAATCCCCAACAAGGGCCTCGGAAGGCCAAGCCTAGGTTAGCAGTGTCTTATCAGGGGTTCTGACCCATAGACTTGAGGGACCATTCTGGGAAAAAAGCCATAGCTTCCATTAAGTCAGCCTGAAGATCGAGCTTCCTGTAGGTTGTGTGTGTGTGTGTGTGTGTGTGTGTGTGTTGGCTGACAACATAGATTAATATGAGAAAATTTTCAGCAAACAAAACATGAAGCCAATTTATTATCCACAGTAATCCATTTGTTTATCCAATCAAGCACTCTGAAGCACGCTCAGAAATCGTACTTTGGCGCACATCAAAGGCAGACAGGATCCAATTAATAAAGCGAACGGATCGGAATGAATGCATCAGTCGAATTGTATCTTCTCCCAGGCATTCTCCACTGTTCCTCATCAGCCTTAGGTTTGCCACTATAAGAGAGCCATGGAACTGGGAATTGAAAGGTCAGAGGTCAAGCAATACAATCTGTTGCTGTTGTTCAGTAACAGCCTCAAAGTAATAACCATTATAAGCATAAGAATATGCTGTCCTCTGCCTGTACTCATTTTTGATGATTTATATTATACCATCCTTATTGAATAATCATTGGGTTTCCTTTAGCCATTCAGATTTGTTATATTGTAAGAAAAATGGTACTATAATGTTTCATTATTCATATCAATATACTGCAGTTTAGTTTTTAACCTATTTCATTCTCAACCTATGAAATATGTGGATATATATGCAGATACATGAATCTTGATTTTAATATCAATTCATCAATATTAGATAATAGGCATGGAGCCTATATTTCCTAGTGGTAGATGTTTCAGACGTTCTCGTAACACAGAGGTAGACTGAATTCAAAGGGCACCGGGGACAAAAGGAAAAGTAAATTGACACTCCCAAAAAGGTTATCATGGAGGGAATGCGTGAAAGGAACAGGAAACCCCAGCCATTTCCATCTCTACCGGCATCTCCTGGATCAAAATGACATCACTTTTTCATCTCCACTTGAATACAACTTAGATGATTAAAAGTGATTGAAATACGGCGACTGTGTTTCTATCCATTGCACAATTTGTCTTACGGTGAAGGTCAAACCAGCCTTAAATATGCCTCTCCTGCTCTCCCAGACATGATCAGAGATCTGCCTCATGGTCGTGACATTGTCGGCTTCCCCGGGGTTCATCGTGCCATCCCAGGTCATCGTTCATGCTCTCGCCTCGCTTCTGACATCCGTTCGGACGTTTCGGTGGTGCCCCTGAGCTCTGCACTTCAGCACAGCTGACCAAAGCACCAAAGATTTGCTGATTACATTTACATCCCATTCATTTAGATGACAGTGCTATCCGGGCCACTACGATGACACCGGACAATGGTAAATAGCGGCATATCTGTGCAGGTGCTGCAGTGAGAGTCTAGCTTGCAAAACTGCAGCGTTCTCACCATTCCAAACGGTAATAAATGGCTCTCAGCAATTAGACGTGCAAGCAGGAGACAAATTACCAGCAAACCGGAATATTTTTTCTTCTTTGTGCTGCGCAGCTAATTTTTCTCATTTGGGTGGATAATTCATTGTTATACTGCTTGTAAACGATGACACAAACAATTCCATGTGAGGATCACAGGAGCATGTGCTGGCTGATCGCATACTGAACAATTTGTCCATCTCTCTCCAGGAACACCAGCTACTCAGGCATGTGGGAATGTACCATTTCCTCTGCTAAATGTGGCGGGGGGGGACAAGTGCCAGTCTATCCATAGCTAGGATTAGCCTTCTCTTAAAGGCAGCAGACTGCAATATAATTTATCGTCCACTCACAGGCGCACACGGCATGCTGGGAGTCGGAGTGTCCCATCTGTATTGGCCGTATTAGTGGTCCGCAGGGGTAGCGGTGGGGGAGCCTGTGGAGAAGACAGGGGCTGTGAGGTGGGCTTGGACTCCGTGCAGCAAGGTGTGGACCCACTCAAGATCCAGCCGGCTTCTCACCCCATAAGCCACACATGGAGGCCCTCTCCCCCAAAGACACACTAATCTAGTGTGTGACTCTGGGTATGAAGAACTGATTGATTCCCGATGTGACTGAAAGGGTTGCTGAGGGGGTGGATTATGTGCCCCTCTCCTGCAATCAGCCACGTTTGCCGCCCCTCTGATCTATAGACTCCATCTTCGGCCTGCATGGCCAGGTCGTGAACTTCTGCTCTGAGGACCACAGAACAATAGCCAACATGAGTGGGAGGTCCAAGAGCGCCTACTTGTGGTGAGAATTGGGGTGAGGAATTTTTAAATGACTCATCTTAAGAAAATCTGCTTGCAGGACAAATAAGACAAAGCCAGGCCTGTTTGCTCTGTTATAGCTTATGCAAATGTGAGGGACCTCTGTGGTTTAATGGCTGGTGACCATGATGCATCTAACAAGATGTCCGCTTATCTTGAATGGCACCTATATGGAGCTTCATAATTCACTTTAAGTTCATAAGGTGGCCTTCAAATGATGCTCAATATGTAAAGTAGCCATCTTCATTCTCCATCAAGTCCCCTCACTTACTGTCAGACACGCTGATGTGTTGCTCAGCTGCCTTAATATCATCATCAGCACTACCTAGGAGACCATGAAGGCATTGACCAGCCAGTGATGGTAACCAGTCCATAGTTCCATCCCAGTGATAGCAATGATCCCGGAGCCTGCAAAAGTGATGGCAGTTAACCCAATTACAATTAACGCTTTAGGCTGTCAAATTAGTAAGTAAGATACAGCCAGCAATCCACAAGTGTGATGGTAGCTGATCCAAAATATTTGTAGAACAACACATTAGCTAAGGAGGGTGAGAGTAACCAATTTTAGCCTGTGAGAATAAAGATAACCAACCCAAAATTAATAGCTTGTGAAAGCTGGCAATGCTAATGCATGTTTGACAGGGAGAAACAAAAACTAAGTGCCTTATACGACAAAATGTGGAAATGGGTAAGTGAAAATGTAATTATAGAACGGCATGAGAGAATTGGCTAAGTGAGTAATGTACTGTAACTGGATAACAATATCGTAGAACGGGGTTATGTGAATAATTAAGGGGCAGTGCTAAAGGAAATCTTGCTTCATACAACTGGCTTTCTGTGAACAGCAGAAGTGTCCCAAGTTGGTAAAGTTTGGCCATGCCCGAATCCACGCTGACGGTTCAAACTCAGATATCTGCTTACTGCGAAAACAGGCATTAAGTGCAGGCAGCTAAAAATGAGTGATTGGACCTTGAAACCGTATGATTCAGTCCATCTTTCTGCTCGTAATTGTCTGCCGGATTCCTGCCCACACCTGGCAGCAACGGAGCGTGTGTCAGCAGCAAATGTCAGCTACAGGTGAAGATCATTCTGTCCCGCTTGTGTTCGCTGGAGGGCCCAGGGAGGCTAATGATCCCACATCGCAGGTGTTAAAAATGTGACAACACACCATTCATCTACACTTTCCACACCTGAGCTGAGCACTTGCCTAAAATTGTCTTCCCATTTGTAATTGCGGCTCCATTCGCTCCTCCTCCCTCCCCTCGTCTGCACAGATGCCTGGCCCCCGCTTCTGTTCCCCGCAGCTGCTTGACGTCAGTGTTCTCGTGCACAGATGCTGTCCGTGCCGGGGGCCTCTCAGCCCCTGTTCCCAGCGCCCGGTCATGTACGTTAGCTTTAGCGTCAAACCTCCAGAGAAACCACACTTCATACATCCGCTAATCATTTAGTCCTAAACAAGGAAACACAAAGCGCACTCACCTCTTATGAATATGGAGGATGATTTTAGGCTTACCGAAGTGGCTCTCTGACATATCCTTGTAAAGCAAAGCTTCTGTAATGAAGCTGGATGATTAGTATCTAATGATGCTGTCATACGTGAGAGATGCAGGCCTCCTTCACTCCATTCAGCACAGATGCACACTCTCCACACCCATCGGCGCCGATTCTCACTCCTCTGTTTGCGCAAGCGTCAACTTGATTTGCGCAGATGCTCGTTCTCCAAGTCCAGCTGCGCAGGTGAGCCATTCTCCTTGTCTGCTTAGGTAGGTGCCCCCTTTCCCTGATTGGTCACTGTGAGAGTATATTAGTACAGAACAGTGCCTTATTTATAAGGGTGCCTACAAACCAGTATTGTATCTCAGATGGCACTGCCCCCCCCCTCCAAATCCCACCTTGGAGTGGGGAGTTCTACTGTGTTGTGTGGGTTTCCTCCCACTATCCAAAGACCTGCAATTAATTTAAGTCTGAAATTGGCCCACAATATACACTATATTGAGAAAAGTACATTAACACCTGGCCATTACATTTACAGGAACTTTTATGATTCTAAAACCAGAAGCATCAATATGGAGTTGGTACCACTTTGCAGTTACAACAGCTGCCACTCATCTGAGGAGGCTTTCCCCAGGATTTTGGAATATGTCATCAGCAATCTTTGCACATTCATTCAGAAGAGCATTTATGAGGTTAGGCACTGATGTTGGACGTGAAGGCCTGGCTTGCAGTCTTTGTTCTAGTTCATGCCAAAGGTGTTTGATGGGGTTGAGAGCTCTATGCAGGCCAGTCAAATTCTTCCACACCAATCTCACCCAATCATATCTTTATTGACTTTGCTTTTTGCACAGGGGCACAATCATGCTGCAAAATGGCCCTCCCCAAACTGTTCCCACAAAGTTTGAAGCATACAATTCTCCAAAATGTCTTGGTATGTTGAAGCATTAAGTGTTCCCTTCACTGGAACTAAGGGGGCTATCCCAATTCTTGAAAAACAACCCCATTCCATAATTCATCGTACACTAAACTTCACAGTTGGCACAATGCAGTCAGGCAAGTAACATTTTCCTGCCATCCACTAAATCCAGACCCGTCTCTCGGCTAAAGAGAGAAATGTGGTTCGTCACTCCACAGAACATGCTTCCAGTGCTCCGGAGTCCAGTGTTGGCGTGCTCTGACCCACTTCATCTGACGCTTGGCATTGCGCTTGGTGGTGTGAGGCTTGCATGCAAATTCTCAGCTATAGAAGCCCATTCCACGTAGTTCCTGGCACACAGGTTTTTATGCTGGGGTTAGTGCCAGAGGAAGTTCAAAACTCAGCAGTTATTGAATCAGCGAATTGGCGACTTTTACGCACTATTCGCCTCAGCACTCGGCGACCCCACTTTGTTACTTAACGTGGTTTGACCACTTTGTGTTGTTCCTAAACGCTTCCATTTTGAAATAATACCACTTACATTTGAACGTGCAACATCTAGCAGGGAGAAAATTTCATGAACTGACTTATTGCAAAGGTGGCATTCTTTTACAGTACCACACTTGAATTCACTTCTCTTTAGAACAACCCGTTCTATCACAAATACTGGTAAACCTGACTGCATGGCCAGGTGCTTGATTTTATGTACCTGTGGCAATGAGTCTGAAACACCTGAATTTAATGAGGTGTGTCCCAATGCTTTTGTCCGTATACTGTGTGTGTGTGTGTACCATGCACTGCACTAGCATCATGTCCAGAGTGTTGCTTGTTCCCTGTATTGTCTGGGATTGGCTCCAGGCTCCCAGTGCCCCTTTACTAGATATAATTTCAAAAGATGGATGGATTGATGTATTATGCGAATATATTATATTTTCATCCTGTGATGTATTGCCTCTGGAACTGGAAGCTGATATTTGCCAAATATGTTTTGTATGCCAAGTTGGGAAAAAAAGAAAGACTGAAACCTCTTTCCTTCATACTGCTGGGTTGAACCCTCGTCTGTCCTTTTTCAGTGTCACCTGGAAGACTTTCAAGCATTTTGTAATGTGTTGGAATTTAGTTTAACACTCGTCGAGAAGAGTCCCTGTGTGTATTTGATTGAAGCTGGAGTTTCTTCTCCAGCAGTGGTTCCCAATCCGGTCCTTGGGGACCCACAGCTAGTCCATGTTTTTGCTGCCTGCCAGACAGTTCACATTTTTGCTCCCTTCCAGCTCCAGGTAGGAGCAAAAACGTGCACTGTCTGTGGGTCCCCAAGGACCGGATTGGGAAACGCTGCTGTAGTCACACTTGGCATCCCAAGTTGTCCAAAGCCGCTGTTCATTCTTGTCAGAGACAGATAATGATGATGTCAGTGTCATGGATGGGCTTTCTGTTATTGTGTCTCCGCTGGGATTAACTAACAAAGCCCTCCTACCAAAGAAGCCTCCAGTCGTAGCAGATGCAGAGACAAACGCCGGTGTGGAGAAGCGAGGGTTTGTTCAGGTGACAGGATAATCACTCATTCCTGAATCATCCTAAATAATGTCAAGAAATATTAACACTGTTATCAAACACAAAAGCATTGTCAACCCTCATTTTGGCAAGTAATAATAAGAAAACATGCATTATTTAACTGGGACGCAGCTCGCAAGTTAAAATAGTTTTACTATATATATTAGAAAAGACATAGTCCATTCATCTCTTTGGGGAAATTGGGTAGTCTGCATGTTCCATCTTGATCTCCCTGACAGACATACATGTATAATGCCAGCCAAAAGTTTGGACACACCAAGCCACCTACAAAACCGAGTGACAGTGTTGCATCACATGACTTCGCCACCTGACCTAAACACAGTAGAGATGGTTCTGGAGGACTTTGACCAGAGAATGAATGAAAAGTGGGCAATGAGTGCTCAGCATATGTAGGACCTCCTTCAGGACAGCTGGAAAAGCAGGGTCAGCCAGTTCATGGAGCAATTGGGATTAAGGGTCTTGCTCAAGGGCCTAAATGAGGGATCACTCTGCCAACCACAGGATTTGAACCAGCAACCTTCTGAGTCCCAATCCACAGAGCTATCCCCCCGGAGAGATATATATTTATTTATTTAATTTTTTGGTTGGTATATAATTTCATATACATTTTATAGTATTGATGATTTTATAATTATCCTATATTGTAGAGAATAGTACAAATAAACCTTTCTATGGGTTAGTGTGTCCTGGTTCTACATGTAGCCTAGAAGTGAAAGAAAGTCAGCTAAAGTCCCTGTTGGTGTTGAGGATAAGTGCCTTGCTGAAGGGGCTCAACAGTGATATTATAGCTCTTTCAGCCAAAGGATGTGAGCCCATGTCTTGGGAGGAGTAAACTGGCTGAATTTTTTTTCATCGCTACACATTTTTTAAACTTTAGCATTACGATAGTAAACCTCCGTGATCCAGAGGTAAAGGGCTAAAATCACAGTTGAGGGAGTTTAGGACTAAGTGGTCATTCCCTGAAGGCTCAATTGAAGGCATGCATCAGCATTTGGGAGGTGTGGGGTGGGAAGGACAATGTCAAAATCATCATCGGGAACAATTCAGTGTGCGAAAGGGCAATCCATACTTAATCTCTCCAGCCATCGCCAAAGGAAGCAGACTTTTCCCACCTCTGTAATTTCCTGTTGGCCTAAGTTAGAAGCTAAGTTTTGAGGGAGGTGCGTAATGAGGGATCTGTTGCAGCCCATTACATCATATCCTGCTGTGGGTGCCAGCTGAGTGACAGCGGTGTGTTTCTGAGGCCTGTCATCAGCATGCCCATTACGGCGACTCACCGTCCTGTCCTCCCTATAGCCTTATCCCTCTGCGGCATTTCGCCTGGCTCAGCGTGCAGCCGCCGTCTCCAGGAGAAGCAGCCCCATGGCTGCCCAAAGTCTGGACAGTCCCTTGCGACGAAAAATGGTCCGACCGGCCCTAATGAGGTCCCCCGGCTCCACACTGAAGCCTTGGTGACAAACCAGAGGGTTTGCGCATCCATGCTCATGGAGATTAAACCCTAAAATCAGTGGGAAACGTCGGCCGGAAGCTGGAAAGACCAGCGACTGAAGGGGTTGGTCTCCAGCTGTCCTAAAGAGGTCATGAGCAGAATCAAATGGACCACAGGCAGCAGAGCACTACTGAGTGCTGCATGACATGCTTATCTGTGGTGTTCTCGCTTTGGATCCAACAGCAGCTTAATCTGTGTGCCCTTGCTATTGGTTGCACACTTATGTAATACTAGCACACAAACAGCAAACTGATCACATGATTCCGTCGTGCACCACACACTCAAACAAGGTCCGATTGACTTTCACCATCATGGTTTTATGATGTAGCTGCAGGGTACACCAACACCACATAGACCTTGCAATTTCGTGATATATAAAAGGATCATTTTTCAGTTTTGAGCTCCTTGCCATAATCCATCTATCCATCTTCCACAACTGATTATTCAGTATGAGGTGAACCATGAAGCTATCCCGCAGAAGACAGTGCACAAGGCAGGGAACACTATGGACAGGATGTCAATTCATCACAGAGCAATACAGCAGAAATTAATATAGAATTGCAAAAAGTGAAGGTTTCTTGAAGGTCGATCAAAAGAAAACAAGACCTTTTTTATTTCGTGTTTACTTACACCAGCTTGCTCATTGCCTTCTACGAAAGCTGGTATTTAAAGTCACTTGTCCAAGAATAACAAGGGCAATAATTATGTGTAATTAAAAATGGATTTATTTCTCTTTATATGCTTAGTTGCGAGATAGATATTTAAAAACTTTTTTCCTTTCAAAAATGATTCACAAATGATTCATTATATCTGCCAAAGGGATGCGGCTGTGATATCATATTTATACATATAATTTATAATTTCATAATTTCATATGTTGTTTTCATAAGAATGTATATTTTAATTAAATGCTAAATTAAAAATTCAGGCATTATGGGTTTAGCTTTCACATCGGCAATGCGGTTCTTTAATATTTATGAATGTGTGTAACGTGTATACTTTTAAGAATACATTTTAGAGATGATCTAAGGATGTTTAAATACTTTACATTTCATATATTTCAATCTGCTGTAGAATTACTGCTTCATTTCAGGCAGCTGCAGCCAAAACCAGGAAATGAAAGTGATATGAATCAAATGAAAAGAGGAGTCAAATGGAAGCTGAGAGTCGTGTCCCCTTAACCCACAGTGACAGCCCTCCGCAGCTCTCAAGGTGCACGAAGCGTCATCTGCGGGCATAACAACTTTCACTCAAAGCAACTTAAAGGGGGCTGCTGCTCCGCTGATTGCATTGTGGAATGTACGCTTATTGTGCATTTTTCAAAATGTTGTGGAGAAGCACAGTTTGGTCCAGTCGTCAGAGAAAAGAATAAAACATGGTGTGGTGTCATCATCCGTGGAAGGACAATCTGTGTTCAGATATCCAACTTCCATGTTAATTGTCACCGTAGTATGTTAGGGTCTCCCTCTTGTAACAAATGAATTATTTTGGAAAAATTATATAAAATTTTATTTGTCTATGAATACCTTAAACATAATAAATGTTATTTATTTGAAAAGGTTACCTTAATTATTTTCAGCACGTTATTCACCTTTTCTGTCATTACTGATCCTTAGTTTTACAAGCATACTTTATGATAATGTGTTTAATTTAACACAGTTAACCTTACTGACAAAAATAATGTTTACTCTCAATATTAAAATTTGTGTTTCATATTAATTACACTTTCCCAAAAAACGAAAAACCATTAGCTAAAATGTCGTATTCCAAAATATACTGCATCTTGCAGAAAATATTACAGTCTACTAAATATTTAATTGAGCTCCTTTTTAAATCAATATATCCATCCATCTTTTAACTACATATCCTGCAACGGATAGGGAACCAGGAGTCTCTCCGTAGCCTCATAGGGCACCAGGATTGCGTACAGTTGGACCCGAGATATGTTCTCTTTATTGATTTCCTATGTACACTCATCTGAGAAAAAAAATCTCTCTGCACTTTGAATATATTTAAAGTTAACCATCTTTGTTGTGAGTGCTATTTTCATGGGAAATGGAACAATTTATATGCATATTAAATTTAATCAATTTCTTTACATCACAAATAAAAAGTTTAGCAACATTTTGTGAGTTTTTTAATCTAAAAAATAACTGGTTCAAATACTAAATACCTTTGTTTTGTTAAGGCTAAGAGTAAGACACCAGTTTGAATGTGTAGCAGGACTATTAGCAACCAAGCGAATCCACTAGCCTGCCTAGCTTTACAATGTTTGCACTAACTATTAATCTCTTTGCCTTGAGCTTCTGCTACATGCAGTAGCAGGTGTTGCTCACAGCGTGTTCCCTATCCCTTTTAAACGGCTCCTGTGGCATCAGTAAACTGTTATATGAAAGCTTTACGCATTAGCGTGAGGCTATATCATGCCTACGGGAGTGATCCCTCAGCTGGGGTCTTTCCCAGAAACTCTATCTGTCACCTGTCGTTCCGGGATTCTTGTTTTCTGTGGGTTACGAAGCAAATTCTGTCTTAGGGTTGTTCTTGTGTCTTTTTCAAATTCGAGCTGGCAGATGCCAATGTCGGCAAACGGGAGGAAAACAATGACCCAAAGCTGCCAAGTTACGGAGCCAACCAACATGTGGTTGGAGCTTTCTCTGTGAAGGCTAATTGTTTAGTTAACTAACGTTGGATTTGCAAGTAAATAATTATGCCAGGGCAAGCTGTCAGATCTCTTCATGTTGGATTGAAGCCTGTCCCCCTGAAAGACTATGCCAGCAAGAAATAGTGAAATAGTATTTTGGCTTATTAAACACTGCTTCGCACTATATACTCTCCATTCAGTGAGGCAAGGTTACTTATCTAACCATAACATTTCTCTGCCGCCAGTGAAGGCACTGCTGGATTGATCACACCTTGGTTGCATATTCAACACACATATCTGCTTCTGTTCTGCGATACTCATTTCCTCACTGACCATGGGCTATTACTGTCTCATTAAATAGAAACTGTGAAGAAACATTAGGAACAGATCAATCAGCTTGCCAATGCTGGGCAGACAGATTCCTATAGGGGAGCCAGTCATCGCCATACTAGCTGGCTGTGCAAGGGGGGATTATTTACACATGACAGCACTAATACTCAATCTCAATCTGTATCATGTGCTAGGAATGCAAAGAGCCTGCACAAGCACACACACCTAAATTAGGAGAGTGTGCCCGGAGTGATTTCTCACCCACAATGCATTGCATTCAGGAGAAAAGGACTCTCCTACATGATGCGTATGGCCCAGAGGCACCAACGGGCTTTGACCACAGGTTAAGCTCTCAAAATTCGCCAAGTGTAAGGAGATGCTGACGGCGTCAGTTCAACACAGCGTGTTTAAAATGAGCTGGATGAGTGGCCTCTCTGAAAAGAACAATCCACTCTCTGAGTCATGGGATAGGAGCCGTCTCGTTAAACCAAGCTGTCAAATGGACAGGGCTACTGTCCAATTGTATGGTGGGGAATGGGGGGGCAGGCTGTCAGTCATTCATACTGGCGATTAGGAGAATGTAGAAATGAAATGCAATGAGATCCCTGCAGGTTGAGCCTTCATATCATGTTCCACCTCCTTCTTCTACTCCATGGAGATGGGGAGCTGTTTTGCAATTGCCGGACAACTATCGCTTTCCTAGTCTAAAGTTACCTGGGGGGGGGATGGAGCGACTGTCACCACTAGGCTATAGACGTGAGTTGTACCCTACACTTACAATTTCTCTCCAATTAGCCCCTGTCGCCCATCCAGCACCCAACTCGTCCAGGGGAGGGGTCAAGGGTTCACAATTAAGTTAGCCAATAAGACACACAGTTAGAATCTATCTATTTACAAGCAATGAACTCACACATAATGAATCCCCTAAGTGCAGTGCCAGCGGATATACTCACCAGACTAATGGCTAAAGTAGTGGACTTTGGACCTTTGGGTTTTAGTTTTTAGTATTTATAGCCCAGGACTTAGGTACAGAAAACCCAGAAATGTTGTTGGTGTTCATGGAGATGCTGGCTAATCTCTTGTATATCATTGGACAGGCGCAGTTAGTGAGCATTTGATCCATAAATAACACAGCATCGGGTATCGCCACTCTTCAACAATCATCAATACCAAACTCACACCATGCTTATCACACCACCTTTTTTAATCAAGTTTTGTGATAGAGTTGCCTAGGTGCCTGTAAATTTACACACATTCTATTAAAGTAATATATTTTGAGCATCCATCCACATATCCATCCATCTTCTAACCATTTATCCTGCACAGGGTCACGGGAGTAATTTGAGCACTGTCCAAAAATTCTTAGATTAAATGTGCATAACTTGCAGGGAGAATTTCAACTGAATAGGCTTGAGTAGAATGTCGGATTAGAAGAACCAATTCACTGCCTGGTAAGTTTTTTGGAACACATGTCCTTTGCTTATGGTCCTGTATATTTTAAAAATGCAGTGTACATAAGACAAGCATTACACAGCCTTATACATATCTTCTCTGGAGAGATTCTCATACTTACTTAGGGTCTGAAAAAGCCCAAATATAATCTATTTCCTTAATCTGATAATGCTCATTTCCCTAGCCTCTTCAGTCTGCTAAGTTTTATAATTTAAATATTCATTTAAATGTCCCAGTATATTTTTCTGTTATTCTATAATTTGCATATTGACCTCACTGATTACTCACAGAATACTGTGTGGTGACGGCTTAGCAAAAATGTTATTTTTATTTTCGTTGTTTAATTTATACTGTTATTCATGATATATTGTATACAAACATGTCCCTGAATAAGGCTATACCTTCTCATGACAAACACAAGTGGAACCTGAATAAACCTTGCAAAAATCAAGACACATGCTTAAGGTCCATCTGAAGAGTATACTGAGTTCACTGGAGAAATACCTGGCCTTCATTTCCTTATTTCCTTACATATCCTTATTTAGTACCACTATCAACAAAGTTGGTAACACTTTACTTGACTGGGCACAAATACTTAGTGATAATTCAATTACCACTGAAGTACAAACTATAAACAAATCATGTACAAATATAGTCGCTTATGTCAAAAGATGCATCACAGTTTGTTAATGATGAACAAACATGATCGGTATTTCACTTGTTGACTTGTTCCTTCAGTAGTTCCTTAGTAGTTCCTTCAGTTGTTCACAAATATACAGATATACTGTAGTAACAAATATAGTAACTGCTTGAGATAAGACATGTATCACGATTTGTTAAAGATGAATTAAAATGAGATCAGTATGTAAACAAAGACTTAGTTTGTGGTTAATTAATACATAAGTAATAATATAATACTATATTATTTGTATCCTGTCAAGTAAAGCATTACCCCAGAGCTCTTAGTCTTTGCGTACCAGCAAAAATTGAAATTTATTACTTGAGTTGTAGGGTCACAACCAGTCTAAGGCTGACATCCTGTATAGAATTTCACATACAGCGCTCTCCCCAGTGTTCACCTCAGTAAGATCAGCCTTCCCAAACAGGAACATGTATACCGGGAGAAACAAATTGCTTCTCCTCTGAGCTGTATGAATTGGAAACGTGAATTACTTTCTGATACTCTGAGTCCCTTAGACCGTGTTATAATGCAAGCATGACTATGAGAACAGAGCACAGGAAACCATTAACATGGATGTACAAAGTGCTCTTGTGGACACTCCAGCAGGCTTCTCTCAGGGAACATTCCAGAATAATCAATGGATGTTTGAGAGATCAAAGCCAGGGCCCACTACCATGGAGTGCTAATGGACCGGGCTCAGTGTAAAAAGCCCAAAACCTGCAAGCTGTGTCACTCTGGGGTCTCTGAGTAGCATACAGTCTTAAAGCCCTGGTTACCCCAAGCCTCTGGAAACTGACAAAGAACGGGAGCGTGGCCCCAGAACAGAGGCGTCGAAGGGAGGAGGAACGTCACAGAACAATTTAACGTGATTTATCAGGATCAGTCGTGTAGCAGGAGAATTTCTTTCATTTGACTTTTTTATTAACTTGTTTCATCAGGCAATAATTTCCAATTATCAACAATGTTATTCTTCACTGGAAGTTTGATGAACAGCCGAAATAATAAAACACTGCTCAATCTGTTTTCTGGCTTGTTTTCTTACTAACTTCGGCACTGTTGTACAATGGCTGTGCGGGTAACATTGTGGCCGCACATCACCAAGGATGGGGGCAAAGACAACCCCAGGCTTTTCCCCCAGGGGGTGCAAATAGGGTTTGAATATAAACAGATCCCAGCTCTGCCTTCATCAATGTTAACCTTATTTCCCTAATGTCTTAAAATTTGGAAAAAAAATTAAATCTGAACAATTTAATAAAATGTTTTGTGCTAAAAAAAATCATGTTTTTATCAGCTTCTTAATATTCAATGGCATTCAATGACAATGTAAATATTACCTTTCATTAGCAGATATAACTGATTTTTAATTTCTTGAGCAACTAAGATATTTGGGCATGACGCCATAATTTCTGTACTATGTTTGTATTTTGACTTATTTCACCTACCGTACTGCTGCCAAAACTTCACTGACTAGCTAAACTCGGCCACATGACAGATGTGTGTAAGTAGCCATCCAGGAATAATGTATTTTAATGCATTTTCACAGGGACATTATGAATAAATAAGCAAGAATATTACTTGTAGTGATAAGTAATATTGATACATTTTAAAGTTTAATTTATATGCCATATTTAAAAAATCAAGTACTATTTAACCAAACAGTATGTAGCCATACCCAAATTCAATCAAATCAAATAAAAATTAAATTATGGTACTTTAACAGAATGTGTGTGAATTTAAATAATCAAATAAAGATAACATTTTGATCACATTTTTTAGTTTGCTTTGTATTGCTTTCACAGGCGACAAATGCACATACTGCATCTTTGAGAAAGTGATCATAAATATACAGTATATATGATAACTATGTAACAAACGATTGTGCAATGTGGCTTATTCATAAACCCCGGTTACCTGAAAGGGTCCCCTGATTTTGATTTAACCACTGGGTGCATGGTGATTTATTATTATAAAAAAAAAACAACAGTAAACACATTTGCAAAAAACAATTATTGCACATTGTTATGACAAAGCCAAATTATCAAATAAAGCTTTACAATATAATTTAGCTTTATTGAACTTCATATGTTCAGATAGCATTTTCATCTGCCCAGATGAGGATGCAGACACAGCCCAGGTAAACTTGCTTTGGCTGGGGGCTCGACCTTTGGCTCTGTATGAGCTCAGTTTGCATGTTCTCCCTGTGTTTTTGCACAGGTTTCCTCAGCTTACGCTTCGTAAATCGATGTATTTGAATAGCCTGTTGTGTATTGGGACATGTGTTCCTTGTATTGGACTGGCATCCCATCCATGGTGTCCCCTTACATCACTTCCTGTGCTGCCTGGGACAGGCAGCAGATGTACTGTGACCCAGTGCGCTAAATATAGCATGGATGGAAAATATGGATCATGAATATATATAAGCCACATTGTGTCACCATTTTTAAGCTGTTTTGTGTTTATTCGCCTGTGTTATCGCCAATTAGGCATATAAAGTGTGAAATGTAAAAGTAAATGCATCAAGCTACTTCACCAAGCAGTCATACCATGTGCATACATAACTGAGCTTAGGACAGTGATAAAATATAATGTCAAGCTTTAATTAGAGCATTTTACCTAAATGGCAGGTAATGAGCACTGCACTACAAGGAGAGTTTTAGTGCTTAAAGTCTGTATAATGAAGCAAAGACAGATAAGTGCAGTTCATCATGGCAGGACCATTAGCCCTGTAATTTCACAGCCTTCAGAGATTGACAGGATGGTCCAGATTTATGCAATCCAATGACATTTAACAGAACTCGTTTTTATAGTTCTTTTGAGCAGCCAGCTCTTGCTTTATTGTGGCAAATAACCTCAAGTGATGCCACAATTAAAGTGATTTATTGCCACAAATTAAGCCCCATCTGCAAAATAATTACTATGCCTATGTTTAATTCAATTTTAAAATACTATACCTATATTGGTTTTTATTTTTATGTAAACTGCAATTCATATAAAAATCAAATATAATCTAAAATGTTTCAAACATATAATTAAAAATTTTACTCAAGTCAACTTTATTTATAAAGCCTTTTACGTACAGGAACCACTGACCAAAGTGCTGAACATAGGAACATAAAACACATAAAATCATAAAATAAATAAAAATAAATAATACAGTGTATATGGTCATTATTATATTTTTGCTCACTGAAGGGCAACATTTTAAATTCAGATCCCTGCTTAAATATTAGCACATTTTGACTTGTGGTTTGATTTGCTACTTTTAGCCTGCTGAACTTTACTTTGACTTGTACATTTAATATCAAATTAATAACTTTGTCTGCCTAGCCGCCTCGGTTGTAAGCCTGGAGTCTGTCCCGGGAAGCACAGGGCACACAGATCTTTGCGGGGTGCACAAACGCTGGAGTCCTCAGAGACGGCAGCTCGCCTCACTGCGTGGTGTTTGGGCTGCCTGAGAAATGCATGTGAAGACAGAAGGGACATGCAAACTCCATACAGGGAGATGCAGGTGAGATCTAAACTCCATATGATCCCCTGTTTATTTTGAGGGCTACACTAAACTTGAGTTGTTTTTAAGAAATAAAAAATAAATTTTGCTTTATTATTCCTAAGTAATTGGGCCACAGCTGGCAGTCAAAGACCCAAAGAACACTGTTGCATCTTCTATTGTTCTTCTATTCTAACTGTTTTTTTTTTGTTTGTTTTTTTACCCTTATACAGTATTGAATACTCCGGGGACATGATTAAAGCACAGAAAGGTGTCAGTAAATGCATATAATTTAAGGAAAATATGACAGAAAAGTGATGTTGATTATGCTTGTTAAACGGAGACATGTTCACAGTGTGGTCAGCTAAATACCAACAATCGCGAGAAGATAAAATTATCCCAGTAAATGTACTTCCAATACAAAGCAGAATAGAAACATACAAACAAACAACTTACAGAATACAGAATAATATTGTTCAAAAACAGAGATTATATATGCAAAACGGAGCCCAGTGACGATGAATTTTATATTTGGTTTTGGTCAGAATTACATTTTAAATAGCCAAAAAGACATTGAAAAACCAAGGACACCCACAAGGGACACTACAAGGAGCAGCGCAAGGACAACCACCAAAATATCACCAAAAGAGAAACTACAGTACAAGAAAAAAAACACAGCGGCATCATAGTCAGCATCCACGAGGACGATCGAAACAGCACCTACCACAGGGAACGGAATTTGTGGAGACGAGGGTAACCTCGACAATGAGCCAAAATGAGGTTACAAAGTTTTGTTTGTTCCTAAAACTCAAGCGGTTAACAACAAGATTTACAGTGTACTGTCAAAGTGTGGAAGCCTCAGTCGTGATGGTACAAAAGCAATATCGGGAGAGACAAAGGGAAAGAGCAGGCAATTTAAGCGGCAATGCTGCCGAGCTTAGCCGAGCTAAACAAAAGTTCTTTGTGTTTCGCCGTGTTCTCGAGACAAAGTGGAAAATGGGCTCATCGCCCAGGATCTGCCCACCTTCCGCTGGCAGTCTTGTCCCCCGTTCTCACAGAGAGTCTGGGGTTGGTCTGTCCCTGAGATATGATGAGCTTACACCTGTTCTTTCTATCTCGCGCTCCAGGTTGCAGACGCCTGCTCTGCAGCGACTAACCCGCGGCTTGTTAACAATTTTCACGCAACAGGATTGTGGGCATTTTGTGTATCAGCAGTGTCTCCTTTCAGAAATCCAATTTATCCTTTTATTCTTTTCCTTCTGCCACTTAAAAAAAATGCTGATGGAAAAAAAACAATCCTTTTGTACCCAAAGGAAATAACTTGTTATCCTATTTCAACTGACTTGACACTTTCCCGGGATCAAACACCTTATCGTTCCCGGCCCAGAATGCTTAGCCGACAGTGGAGCAGGGCAGTGGCGTCTAATCGGACGGGCCTATTATCCAATCCCTGAGACGTCCCTCTGTAATTAATGACCCTGGATGAGCGCTGAAATGCACGGAAGGCGCTTGCTTTCCTAAAGGTAGAGGTTTGTGCTGTTGGGGGGGGGGGGGTGGATGCTCTGCTTCTGCTGGCTCAGGACAGCTGGAAAGGATGCCCCCCCCCCCTTTGCCCTTAATCTCACATGCAGCCGGTGGCTTCGCGTACACTCAGCGTTTTTCATTAAGACACAAGCATGCCTAATTGGAGAGGAGATCAATGCTTCCGGATGATTCTTTTTAGCGGTGCCGCCTCTCTTTTATTTACGCGGCCTGTTCTTCCGCTCGCTCTCCCTCTCCCACAGAGCGGCTTGATTGCCCCAAACGTCTGTGCTTGCCTGATTTCGGCTAATCCCTGCGATGTTTGGGGTGCAGCTCTGCACAACTTGCTCTCCGTCCGCCCGCTGCCCGCACAAATACGTTCTGCGTGGGGTGCCAGATTAGGCACAAGATTGAGCTACACGGTCACCCCTAACTGTGCCTGTTTGTGCACGTATATAATATTGTGATGGTGGCCATATTTGCCACATCATTAAAAATGGTAGAATAGCCGCAAAGAGTTAAATACAATTTACAGATTTGTTACTATGTTCATTTATTTGGGTGCGTCTACAGCAGTAAAGTAAAGCAGACAGTTATTCTTAAACATTTTGGCCATCAAGTGAGGTCTGAAATAATAATGTCAGTGTCTGTATGATTAGGAAATAGATCATTTATTTAGGTTTCATACCTTGATGACTAAAGTACAGTACTGACAAATGTATTGTCAAATCATTACTTTATTTATTTGTTTACAAAAAACATATCTATATATCACATTAGAAACAACCAGTAGTATTAAATAAAACATAAATTTCAATAAGTAATAAATTGAGAACCAAATTATAATTATAAGAGTTGTTATAAGTTGAAAAGTTCATTTATAAGCAATCTCATTAGGTGCTTTTTAATTAGGTTAACACCTTTGCAGTAACATAAAACACCAAACATTTGTGTTTACTATCCCTTTGGGAGCCAGTAATCACAACTGCAATTATTAGCAAAATAGCAAGAAAGGAAGTAAATGAGTCACTCAAAATAATTGTGACGCCTAATAAATAAAAAGACAATGGCTGTGTGGAAGATATGTGCAGATATGTTAAATTTGATGGACTTTTGTTACGAACCCAATAAATTCCAAACATTTCCACAAGCGTCCCAAGACTTTCTATGAGCACTGTAGGCAATACGGTCAACACGGGCACCTAGTCCTGCATTAGATTAAAGGATTTGAACCCTAAAATGTATTATTGATCATGTATGTAAGCCAGGTGCTAAACTTTGTTCCGCTTCCTATTCTGCAAAATGTATGGAAGGGACCCTCTATCCACATACCCCCACCCTGAGAGGCATATGTGGGTAGGGTTGCCAGACCCAAACAGACCTGATTCAAGAATATGACAATACCCGTGGCAATTATTTCTGTTGTAAATTGTTGTAAATTGTACACCCAGAATACTTTTGGTAATGTTCCCAAGCTTAAGTCCAGTCTGCCAATTAAAGGCTCCATTAAAAGTGGGGTCTGGGTTCTTCCAATCAAAAGGCCGTGGGAGTGGACATTAACAAGATTCTGTGTCGATTGAAACAGCAGAATCCAGACTTAAAACCCCAGCTGAACACATCCAGATCAAAACATCTGATGTCATGTGTCCTTTATACTATATGGCAAGAACATAACATTTTTCTTCTGTTCTGTGGGATTCTTATTATTTCTCTTCAAAAAAAAAGAGAAGAAAATCAACTTTGGCCCACAAATGCTTGTTAAAGCCTTACTTTCCACAATAACCCCGCAAAACTTTTCCTTTGTAATTGGCAGGTAGCACAGTGTGGCTGACAAATGACTGTCACCTATCAGCTGTCCGCAGCCGCCAATGCCAGGCGTGGAGGGAAATGAAAATGATTAAAATAAATAAGCCACAGAGGAGAGCCAAGATGCTCCAGCAAGGTGCTCGAGGTGCGGGTGGGGGTGTTTGTGAGGTGGTTGCGGGGGGGGGCGAGGTGACATGCTTTAGCTAGCCTTCGGGAACATTTACCAGAGAGCAATTATGTGGCATAAAAATCTGTCCATCGCAGGCACTGAGGAAATTCCATCTCTACAATAAAACAGAATTTAGTTGTGTTTCTGACATGCCTGCTCGCCTCCCAAAGTGTGGGGTAGCTATCTTGGAATTGTGCAGTATTCTTGGCTGTGTAGGATGTGCCGCGGATGAGGGAGCAGTAGATAAGCAGCTTCGGATCTAAGAAAGAGATGTTTTTTTCTTGCCCTAAAGAAGTTACTTAAGCTGATTTGCTGGCATAGTGCAAATGCAGATTACAGCTCAGGGGTTTTGTTAGATAAGATAATATAGCGTCATAGAGCTTGATATGATGTAGAGAAATGAGGTAAACAGAGAGAACATTTAATCGCAGACAGATTGCCAACCAAGAAAGGTCAGAGGTCAGGGCATCTCCTGAGAGCAGGACTAGCATCTTAGGGAATTTCAAAATAAGCAAGCATTCAATAAACACCATCAAATAAATCACCGGCACTGATGAACAGGCGCAGTTTGATGCTACCGTCACATGTGTCTGAAGATCCTGGACAACATTAATTAAATGTTGATGATACAAATACTGGTGCTGCTAATAAAATGTTACGAGATGCAGGCAGGAGAGTCAACAGCAGTATCTGCATGTGCAGAGCCGCAGTATTGTGCTTGAAATCCTTTTAATGCTTTCTGGATATATTAGCTAATGTCTGGCTCCAACACCAGAGGCAGAGAATGTGTCCAGATATTACATTGGAAAACAGTTAGTACAGTTAGTAGTTGTGTTAAACACAGGGGTGAGACTAATAAGTGTGGTAAAATGATGCACTGTATTAATCCTGGGTGTAAACTTAGAGGTTCAGTCCCACATGAAGACGGTGTAGTACAATATTTGTTGCACACAGTGGACAAGGCGCAAAGAATATTATTTATAGCTGGGCTGGAGTGTTTGCAGAAATTAATCCTAGCTGAGTGCTAAATGCAATTATTCTGAAATTCTAAGGCTATTGGTTATTTATAAATCAGTGAAAAATGCACACATTTTGTAGGCTTACAGGACAAGGAGAGCCACAGTAAGTTCAGACACTGCACTACGCACATTACAGGGCTTTCTTAAAAACAAAACCGTCTACGTCCATCCGTGTGAAGAGGCTTATGATGACACAGTGAGCAACTGCGTGACGGCGGTTCTGCCGAAGCTCCAGCCAGCCTGACAACAGCTGGCCGAACCCAAAACCGAGTAAACTGGGAGTGGGGGCACTTTGGTGAAGAACATGCAGATCAAACGTGTGACTCCAAGCGGCACCGCAGCCCCGACCTTCACCACATGACGACAGCCGCCTGAAACCTGCTAGTGGCTGGGTCCCATTTCCACTGACTCGCCTTCAACTTCGTTTTTTTTTATTATTATTATTTTTTGTTCATTTTATTGTTTCTAGAGCTAAAAGAGAGCATCTGAAAATGTCTCTTCCTGCTTCTCTCAATGAGAGGGTGCCTCTCAGTAGGCGTTCAATGCATGGACAGCGCCCCCTGTCTCTCAGCCTCCAAACACATCTACCATGTGCCACTTCAATATTTAATGGCCAACAAAATCTCATTTCCTGCTTCCCCCATTAGCTGTGATAGCTCAGACTTGCACTAGCACTTTAAATCATTTCCTCCTTAATCTTTCTGTAATTTCTATTAATATTCAAAACTACGTTGGTTTCTTAAGGGCCTCAGCAGCTCATTCTCCCCCAGGAGTGCGTATTTTCTCTTCTCTTCTCTCCTGATAATTAAGTCTGGTCGAGCTCTGGACTGACACTGTGCGCCTTGATTAAACAGAGGCACGTTTCATTGTACAGCCTGTAATTATGCACTCAAAATTGAGAATAAAAATATGTTTAAAATATGCTACATCATAAAATGAGGATATTGTGTATGGGGGGGGGGGGACCTCAAAAAAATAATAAAAAATAAAAAAATCGACGCCACCCAGTTTCGTCTCAATCTGCAGTATCAGATATAACTGGGGCAGTGGTTAGACCATCCGTCAATTCTGTACACAATAAGGTCATTCAATACCAAGCCCTCCAAATGCAATCAGGATCATATTTGAATTTTTTTAATGGTTTCAAGAGCAACAAATCAAAATAAATAAATCTATAAAATGTCACTGGGCCTGAATGTGTATGTGACAGTCCTGGCTTGTTAGCTTCACATTGCTTCTAAGTCTGAATTCCCATGGATTCCGGGGTCAATATCAAGTTGGCCTGCTCTTTTTAAAGAAATCCTTCCAAATTGTTGCATTTCGGTTAGATCTTCCTAAATTGTGACACCAGTTATTTGTGAATTATGATCGGGTATTATAATTCCTGCTTTTTAATCTATTGCATATTTTGTATGTTTATATTTTTCAATATGCCTCAGTATTTTATACTGTGCTCAGAGAAAGTCTTGGGAGTCTTGCTTAATCCTGTAAAAACGTGGCAAATTTATTAGTTTTGTAACAATAGTCCATTGACAAGCAATGTTTAAAGTATCTGCTCATATCATCTGCACAGACATTTTCTTCTTCTTTGTCATCATTTTTTGGACTGACTCGTTCAGTTCTGTTTTTGCCATTTTGATATCAATTGCACTCATTGGCTCCCAAAGGGACATTAAACACAAATGTTTGGTATTTTATGTTATTGCAATGGTGTTACAAATTAAACAACACCCAACATTGTATAATGTTATCCATGAACCTTTTTACTCAGAACTGCTCTATAAGAACTAAAACTTTCAATTTATTACTACTAAAAAGGAATGATCTGTTTAAAATTACTGGTTGTAAATTGTTTGATATGTTATAATATGTTTTTTGGAACAAAATTAATAAAGTAATATTTTTTGTTATAAAACCAATAGATTTGCATTTCTTATTGAATTAAGCAAGTGTGAGCACTGTATATTTGTTGTATAAGTATGTCCCTTGTCTTTTAGCATAGACTTCTGTAAAATGAATTCCTTGACATACCCATTTTTCAGTTGTACTCAGGCACATATATGAACTGCAGCAAACATACCTCTAATGGTACTGTCCAGTGGTATATAAAGGGGGGCCGGGATTCCAGCTGAAAGCTGATTGGCCCCCAGAGTGCCCTCCCCTGTCACTCAACAATTCAAAATATGTCATGTGCTAATGATAAGGTTGCCCCTTCTCCATGAATTACAGCCACTCTTATGCCGCCCACTTTAGGACAAAATCCTAGATTCCCCCCTGAAGTGGTCCCTTTGGATCTCATTGCCTTGAGATGGACCCAACACACTGAGTCTGGGCTGATGTCCAGAGAACCACATAGGTGTGGGTAATCCTATGTCTCTTATCCTGGATCGTCACTCTGCGTGGAACCTGATCTGCCTTCCTTAAATCCTGGAATGCTGGGACCCTTCAGTGGGGCGTCGAAGGCTGTCAGTGGGTGAAAATGGGCCAGGGGGGGGGGGGGGCCTTCACACACAGTGCAGCACATGCTAATTCCTCACGCTTTAATAACCTTCCCTGTCACTGTGTTTGACTTCACTTAGCTGCCCACACGTGTATTTTACAGGGGCTTTTCTGTGCTTAGCTGCTGATAAGTCCTGTCAGCAGGCCAGTGAGCAGCGCACAGCAAGTTAATTACCTTCCACAAAGGATTAGCTTCAGTGTTCCTCATTTGTTTTATTATTTTATTAGCCACCCCTTGCAATTACTCCTTCATCTCCATAAATGACAATTATATTGTAAGACGCTGACAAAAAAAAAGAAAACATTCCTAATTGCCAAATTCCCAAATCCTGTTCCAGTCCTAATTCCCTTTGTTGTTTGCCGTTTATATATTGCCTGAAAAATAAAGGATGTATGTTAGAAGACGGAGAGTTTCTGTAATGAATAACATCCCTTGTCACTTCTGGATAATTTGAATGCAATCTAATGCCACTTCTGTTTCAGGGCACAACAGTGGTTTAGGAGATTAGGCGGTGGGGTGGGGGGTGGCATTTAATCTGACGGTTTATATGTTCATTCAGCCAATTTTAGAACAAAAGCCAAGAGCAAATCTGTAATACACGCTGCTGGTTCTGGTGTCTGTTGGGCTTTGTCACCTCAAAAGGGGAGTTCAGGGCGAATCACAAACCTTTGCATAACAGAGACTATCGACGCGTCCAACACACGCCCAGCTATGTGTGAGAAGCTCCCTTTTTACACTATGTAACACCCATAACCCAGTGAAGCCCTGCTATGATTTCTTGTTTATTGATTTTTGATTATAGGCGGCACAACAGCCTCTCACCCCTAGAGACCAGGGTTCGAGCCTCAATCTCTGGCTCTGAGTGTGGGGAGTTGGCACCTTCTCACCATGTTGTGCCCTTGTGTGTGAATAGTGTGTGTGTTCTGCGATGGGTTGGCTGCCTGTCCTGGGTTATTCTCTGCCAGTTGTCCATTGGTCAGGACCCCGGTTACCCTGCATAGGGAAAACTGAGAATGGAGTATGTATTTCCATACCCTCAAATTGTAAAGGATTGTTTTTGATTTTATTTACTTGCATTGGTGTAAATCAATTTGTGAGAAAATGTAGCTTAGCTTGTGAGCTTAGCTGTCGTTTCATCAGCACTTGGACATAGGAAATATGTAATAGGAAATCTCTCTCTCTTACACACACACACACACACACACACACTCATACACTCCAAATTTTAATGATATCTTTGTGGGGACTCTCCGTTCATTCCTATGGGGAAAACTCTAACCACAACATGATGACCTTAACCCTAACCCAGCCCTAACTTTAACCATGAGATACGAGACTTCTGGCATTTTTGGTTTCTTGATTGCTTCCACAGATCTTTGTGGGGACATGTAAACTGGTCCCTACTACATCAAAACAACAGGTTTTTATTACATCACAGAGGACATTTAGTCCCCACAATGTAATTTGAATGTAATCCACACACACACACGGCCATTGTTTTAGTTGTCTTTCCTTTTACTGGTCTGTTTCAGCTGACGGAAGGAGCAGCTTGGGTGCCTGGTCCACGGCGTACTAGCAGATAAGCAGAGGGAAGTCCCTGGCCACAACGCGGACAACTGCTGATAGCTGTGTGCTGGTGAGATACCAGCAATTACGGTGTGTTGGGCTCTGGTCAGGGTCGCCTAGGTCAGTGCAGGGTCATAGCACTTCACCCTGAACACCGTGATACTTCCCCATTTCCTAGTACCTTGCGGGCGGTGGCGTTTGCTGCTTATCAGTGGGATTCACCGTCCCCGATGTTGTGACAGAGTGATTTCATCATTATCCAGCCCATAACCCCCAGCATCTCCAGCCATTTATCTGACCCTGTATCTTGCTTTGAACGAAAGAATCTGCTAAGTTAAATGTAGCAGGAAAAAAAAATTAAACTTTAATTCTGTGTATTATTTTTTAAAGAATATATAAGAGGTGTTAGAGGACACCATTGAGGGGTGTATAGAGGGTTGGGTGACCAAGGTTTCCGCCATTGACTGGTCCTACCTGTGCCACTGTTTAGAGTTTAGTTTTTTTTATTTCAGCAATATCCAACCTGATAACACTGAATAAAGGTCAGACTCCAATCCCTCTAAATGTCTTTATTTTATTAATTTGATTCATGTTACAATAGCAGGCAAAAGAAACCAAACATGTCCACAGTTATCTGTCGAGATGATGTACACATCACTTAAAGGCTGCGTCTTTAAGTTGCCTTTATTAGAGCTGGAAAAAAAAAACGTGCAAGAAAATTAAAAAAATTACATTTGCGATGCGAGGCCTCATATGGCTGAGGAGATCAACACAATACCAGCGTTTTGCATAAATTATAAAGGCGTACGTTCAGGCTGCTGTGAGACAGCATGCAGCCACGCCCTTCATACGCAAAGGGAGCTCACATGTTGATAGACAACCTCCAAGAGCTTGTGGGACCGCCGCTGATGGAGGGATTAGCTGAGCACCATTCACCTTCTGCCAGTTCATTTCGGCGCACTTGTTCATTAAGGAAAACGCCTCACGACGAATGGTGGCAGCCTCCGTAACGAGCCCGAGCCCAACGTCGATACAGTTCGGGTTGGGCGTGTTGGTGGGGAGAGCATGGTGGGTCGATACTCACCATAGCTGCCCTCAGCGCAGATGCTTCACAATCAATTGTTGTGATATTGACAGGAAGCTGATTTAAAACCAGCTTACGCTCCTATATAAAAGAAAGGTATAAATATTTATCAGCTGTATAAATATTGACCTGCAGATGCATGAGGTCTGTCTGTGCTGAAGGTGCCTGAGAAAGACATATACTTATTGTTTAAATTGTACTGTAAGTGAATAAAATGGGCATTAGTCTTGGCACTCTTTGGAGCACTTGGGTCATCAGGACCGGTAAAAGCATGCAGTCAGTGTTTGTCACGCAGGGAACGAACTGCCAGTGCAAGGGCAACCTGTGTGTGTGTGAGTGTGTGTGCGTGTGTGTGTGTGCGAGCGGGTTTACCTATCCTTATGGGGACACAATGTCCCTATAACATGATAAATATCCGTTATAAAAATTGGTGACTGCTATAAAAAAACTAAAAATGCAAAAACTCTTGTATTTCATTAGTTTACTTATGGTTATGGTTAGGGCAGAGTAGGGGTTAAGGTTGTCATAGTTAACATTAGCATTTTTCCCATTGAAATGAATGAGCGGTCCCCATAAGGATATGTTTATCCTACATGTGCGTGTGTGTGCGTGTAGGTGTGCGTGTGTGTGTGTGTGTGTGTGTGTGTGTGTGTGTGTGTGTGTGTGTGTGTGTGTGTGTGCACGCCAGCCCCGGGGAC
>JAABNY020000002.1:3935135-3947338 GCA_015164015.2 Brevimyrus niger | reverse complement strand
GTGTGTGTGTGTGTGTGTGTGTGTGTGTGTGTGTGTGTGTGTGTGTGTGTGTGTGTGTGCACGCCAGCCCCGGGGACTGCGACCACGCCCTTGGGACAGGCCCATGTCATGACTCCAGCTGCCATTTTGCTTCTGAACACGAGTTTCAAAAGAGAGGCGCGTCCGTCCCGAGGGGGATGAGATGCGGACAGGCTGGCATGAAGTGAGGATGAGGCAACATTCGGGAAAGTTTACAGACATCTCCTTCTTACCCTCTTGCCATTCTTTCATGTTGGATTCTATCATCGTCTCCGCTGTAGTGGCTGCTCCCAACTTTCTCAAAGCGAGTCTCTTTCAAAGTTGAATCCGTCCTTGTAAAAGCAGGAAACTTGCGTACGCATGACAGAAGCGGGAATTACGCACCAGGCTTTTCACTAATAAATAAAGAAGTGGGCTATAATTGCTTTTTGATTTTGCCTATAACGTGTGCTTCAAGATGGTACATGGTTACAAACACAGCCGTAGAGATAAAGACTCCAGGTCAACACAAGAGAAGTATAAACAGGCTTCTTCCAAGACCTGCTTATAATCTCCCTCAGGTTCAGCTCCAGCGCCACCTGCTGCACTACATGATATCTTTCAATGGCAACGGGGTCAGGTGATCAAGGCTTTCCATGTGGATTAGTCCCGCCCTTCCCACGCTCACGTCAATGTCTGGTAGACCTCCTCCAAGATCTGCTCACACTGTACCTTGGCTTTTCCCTCAATTCCACCTGCTGCTCCACATGACTTTACCAGCCAATATTCCACCACCTACAACACTGACTTCACATCTTGGCTAATTTAATCAGATTTGATATTGCACCACACTCTGTTCAGGTGTGTTGTGTGAATATTTGTGACAAAAATGCAAAGACTTGAAATATTTTCATATCAAATTATGGGCTATATTTTAATGATATGGAATTTGACTTAAAAATTCCATGTGCATTTTTGTTTATTATTTCTTATCTTATGTTATACCGTACTGAACATACCTTTCTAGGACAGGCTATTTATTTTAAAGCATAGATGCATTATATAATATAATATATAATTATTTCAAAAGAAAGTCACTTATTTGTGTAATTAAATTAGATTGAAGGCTGGGGAATTGAATTTTTCTCTAAAAGGGTGAAATTTTCTTTTCTATTTTCTAACTCTATGACTGTAATTCGGCAGATATCCCTTCCTTCTTTGCTAGATGAAGCTCTGCTTTTTTTCTGATAACATAATATAATGTTTTGTGAAATCCTAGGTCTCTTTGCAAGGGAAAGGTCGAATGATAATTCAAGGCTGCCGCTCTGCCTCCGAGGGTCTTGAAAGCCCGGCGGCTCCCAGCCGCCCCCAAGGCCCTCCGGCGTGCCGTCTGCCTGCTCCACATGCTCCCACAATCCCCTGCACACCTCAGCTCAGATCTGCCGCGCCGCCGCTGCCTGAAACCAGTCGGCGCCACTTCAGTTAGCCGTCCACCGCTGGACGTGGAATCCTTTGCTTATTCATGCGCGTTTCCACTGTTCCACGCCCATTAACCTCAGCGGGAAGCAGAGTGCATGGATGGATAGGCACACCCGTTCTGCTTGTAAAAGGTTTCACTTGACCGGGGATCAAACGCGCTCCTTCAGCAGCTGCAAGCCGCACACACTCGCAGCGGGAGCTGTAATTAGCCCAGCAAGCCGCGGCCTTGGCGATCCCCTGACGTGATTTGTTATCCGAGCTAAAGACCTGGGCTTTTGACGCAGCCTTAGAATAATAATCAAACATTTGCCTTGGGTCCAGGGGGTGACATCACACTCATAATGGATTCTGCAAGCTAGATGAATGCAGTCAGAAACAAGGCTGTCACTGCTCTTCACTTACAAAATTATATTCTTTACAAATAGACCTGAAGGGGGGTGGGGCTGGGTTGGGGGAGAGGTTGCGTTTTCATCCTGATTTCCGCTTCTCCTTTCTCACTTCCACCTCTTCAGTTTTTGTTTCCTTTCTTCTGCTTCCTGACCTCCAGCTCTCTCTCTCTCTCTCTCTCTCTCTCTCTCTGCTGGCTCTTTGCTCTCCTCTTCCTGTTTACTGTAGCTGCCTTGGTGGTTTCCTGCTGCCTGTTCCTGAGATCTTCTGAACTTCTGCAGTTGAAGATGCAGTTACGGTAGTGATCTGTTTGTGGGGGGAGGGTGGACTGGGTAAGAAAAGGCAGCTAAACGTTACCCTGCTGGCTTTGCCTCCCTTGTTGTCTTCTCCACAGCTTCTCCTGCAGCTCTTGGAGAGAGGAGGGGGGGGGGTGCTTACAGATGTCCCAGTCTAACAAGTGCGTCCCTGAAGCTGCTGCGTCGCACTGCACTCCATTGATGAGGCTCCTAATTGCTCAGCCTAGACGGTGCTCATTGTATCAATCAAAAGTGACACATCAACAGTAGCAGGTGCTGTTTTGAGAAAACCAGTCAGCTCTGTTATTTTGTTGTGTTTCTGAATGCATATTAACCCCCCCCCCCCCCAAATATGGTCTCTACATCTTAGTCTTGCCACACGAAGTAAATGGACCGCTGTTACTATGGAAATGCCAGAGTCCCGGTTTAAAAAGAAAAGAGCTGGAGCCATTGTACAGTTTCACACAGAGACTGATGCTCTCATGATAGTCACTATTTTGAAAACTCCATAAAAACTCTAAATACATTTTTATGTAGGCATTTAGATTCCTAGATTATTTCGAAGTACCATATAAATGCTTTATGATGCATCAGTTACAGCTGGCCACGTCACATGCATAAACATCATGTTTCCTTGGTATTACTATGAATTCCAGCAGATATTACTGACCCATCTTTTTGCTTTCCTGCTGTGTCACGCAGGTTTCACCTGATGAAAGGCGTTATGGGAACAAGACTAGGAGCTCCTCACGGTCTTACCTCCAGGTTCAGTTTACTGACAAATCAGGTGCTTCAAAAACCTGAGACAGAATTTTACTTTTCCCATTCAGTTCTCTTGGGGTTAAGATTTTGTAAACCCAACTAAATAACTACTATTTTTCAAGACTGCATGACTTTTAAAACGATGCCTGACTATGTATGAGAGCCATGGCTGGAGGTGGGTAGGATCAGCATGAGAAACCTGCCAGGACTCTGCGGGATAGCAATGAAAACTCCATTACCCAGCAGGACCTGGTGCTCCTCAGACGCGGAGACACACTGGGCCTACAAGTTAACAAATGCAGCTAGACGGGCCCGGGGGGTGCCACCTTCGAGGTCTCTGTGGTTCAAGCCCCAGGTAGGCGTCAAAACGGGAGCACTGGAATAACTTTGCTTCATCGAGACTTTCAACAGGAAGCTGAGATGCCAGACTACAGTATGGGGGAGGGAAAGTTGACAGGAGACAGTGGACTTCTTGTTTTTCCCTTCTATCCTTCTTCCCAGAAAAGTGAATCCCTTAGACAGAAACACATCGTCGTGTCAGTCTCACCACGGCGCTCGTGTTTTTCTCCTGCCATTGCTAAATGGCGGCCTGGGTGGGCTGCTTGCTTCTAAGTGATTGCACTGAGAAGGTTTTCAAACGGATCCCTCTGGGGGAAATCAAGTTCAAAACTCCTTTCTGTACCAAGTGGACCTAAGAAAATTCTTCCGTCTCAACAGCAAACTCAGCTGGCGTTTCATTTTCTGTCTGCTACAAGGGGCCTGTGTTTGTGTCTGTAGGCATTCATCGCCTTTGTTACTCTAGCCAAACTTAGAGTAATGCCAGAGAGTTTATCATTACCACTTCCTGGTTTATAGTGCCATTGTGGACCCACTACAACCCGCCCTTTTTAGGACCACAAAGAACTTTTTAGAACAGTGTTGCAATTCTATTGTAAAATTCACTTGATAATAATTAATAGGGCTGGTTTCATAGTATAGTGATGTTCTGAAGAAGAACATGAGAATATCAGAATAAATATATAGGACTGAAGAAAATGTCAGTCTAAAAGTTAGTATAGTTATTGCTAGGAACAGCCCTATATATAGTAACTATAAATATTGTCATTCCACATTCTATTACTATGACAATTGGGCTGCACTGGCAGGATATCTAACATTAGCCTATCTGTCATTAGTTGATTACTAAGAAATTCTCCCAGTATCCTCCCAGTTGGAGCAGTGACTTTGGCACACAACTTAATAACCACTGCCACAGAAATGCAGTAATGACAAAGGGGCGTCTCAGCAATGCAAAACCATTAACCAAATCAGCCAATCAATGTGTATATGTGTCAGTGTTTGCTTGGGGAAAGGTGCCTTTTTCATTGGGTGCATTGTTCTGGACTTTTAGACAAAAGCCTTCCAGAAAGGTAAATGCAGCATTTCAATTCATTATTAGAGTTCATTATGAAATAATTATATTTAATGTGCATGACCTATTATTAATTATTCAGAGACATAATATATAGTATCTGAGGAATATTTTGCCAATTTAACTCATCTACTGGCAGATGTATTGATAACCTTCAGATTTAATCTGAAATGTAAATATCACTTTCCTGTTAGTGTCATGTGCCATGTCTGACAGTCAAATTCACTATGACACGATTCCATTCGTGTGTGACTGCCAGATGAATTCTCGTCAGATGTCATATTTATGCTGAATTCTTTGTCTGAAATGACATTTAAAACATTGTCATTTTTTCTTGGTATAAAGAGCTATTTTTGTAATATTTTATACCAGGGATCCTTGATATTCTCAGGTTCTGTGGTGTACAGGTATCAGTATAAATTTCCCCCTGCAGTGTTTGAATGACAGGAATGGATAGTGACTATTACTTTAGTGTATCAGATCTTAGACATTTGTCAATATGAGTGTTAATTATAAATTGCCTTTGACATCCTGATTGTGAATTTGGCAATGTCAGAGTTCTGTGATGTCAGTTATGAGCATGAAAACATCAACGATTTATGAATGCATATAAGCAAATCAATTCTAAGTGACACCCTTTGGGGCTGTGGTATGAATCAGGGGTAGGGAGATGCAGACCTTTTAGAGTCATTGGAATTATCAGTTTTAATAAAGCTCTCAAATTGTTCAGCTTATTATTTGGAGGGTTTTTCTCCCTCATCTCCCATATCTCTACTGTATATACAAGGAACTGATAATTGTAAAGGCTACCTCTCCACATTCTACGGAATCTGTTCCGGCTGCTATTAAGGGTGTGAGTCTTCACTCTTAAATGGCTTGTAGCTTGTTGTGGCCTATCTAATCTACCTAATGAAAAGCGTCTCCTAAACAAAGAAAACTGAATTCATTAAATTAAAACCCACAGAGGACCGATAAGACATACAAATCCTTGTTTAGATCTTTGACAACAGGAACACGAGTTCAAATCTCGGGGAGGCCGCAATTTGCTCCGGCGTGGATTGCAAACATCCACAGGCTCCCAGCAGTCAATCTTCAGAGGTTAATTAATGATGGAAACAAGCACCGCGCTATAAATTCCCAGATTTTCACTCCAGTTATGCTAGACTATAGTTCTGCATCTATTTCAAACCCACCAATGAGCTCGGGAGCTGCCGACATCTCCCTGCCGACTGCTGATTTTTACCTCCATCGCCAGGTTCTCGGTCACATTCAGTCCATGATCTGGGCTGCAGGACTGTGCACATGTGGAGAGCAACAATAAACCCTTTCAAATATCCCCTCAGTAGGACCCATGAAAGCGAAGGCTTCCCAGCCGCCGGCCCTCTTTAGCATTGCTATCACTACTCGGTCCTCTATGAATCTTTTATCAGTCCTTTTATTCATGTATAGTGAATTTGGACTGGTACCCATGAATAAAATTAACAGTAGAAGGTGGATTTTACTAACATTTACTAACAGCCGCTGTTACAACTTGGATACTCATAATATTTTTATTAGGATATTTTCATTATGCCACGTTGATTCTTTAGCTATTCACAGAAATCTATGCTCAGACATTTTGAGCTAGAATACAACAGAATGCGCCATTATGTCCTTGAAATATCTATAATCGAAGCCTAAATCTAACTTTGAATAAGTGGATTCATTCTAAAAGGAGAAAGCAATTGTCTTGCATATCATCTATGTCCTATGCCATAGAACATATTAAAAATATTTTAAAATATTAAAAATGATATTAAAGTGACATGGTGTTTGGCTCTGCAGTTTAAGATGCTGTGCAGGTCACTAGTTCAAATCCTGGAGTCACCCAAGCAATTTCACCATCGGGCATCTGAAGAAGGTCTTTAATCCCCAGTTGCTCTGTGATTGTCTGATGCTGTTTTCATAACTGTAAGTCACATTGGATAGAAGTATTTGCTAAATAGATAAAAATGTAAAAAGCAAGTCATAGCAATATATACCATTTATGATTGCATGTCATTCAGTGGTGATGAGAAGCATGTTACATCTGCCATTTTGTATCTAAATCTGGTGCTTTGATGCGGGGTGATTCCTCTCAGGGATTCCAGCAGAAATTATCCCAGGACCTTGAAGAAATATTTAATCCTCTTCTCACTGGGCCAACAAGTCCTGTGGTCTTCTTTGATCATTGGATGAGCAGACCTGCCAGGCCCAGTGCCCCGCCCTCGATACTCTGCACATTTCCGTAGCCCCCCCACCTCTGCCTGCCACCCTGTCAGGCAATATCTAGAGTACAAGCAGGTATTTGGTGGCTGGAATGTAGGACGATGTACCTCAAGACTTGACGAGTCGATGGGAACATTAAGCAGCCTTTCCCAGCTGACAGGTGAACTTTGATCTTTTCCCTTGATTAATTTTCTGACTCCCATTTTTTTCCTGACTTTCATTTTCTGGTCAGTTTCTTTAGCTGAATGTGTTCCTTTTTTGTGTCGTCTTCTCTCTGGTCTCTTTGCATCTGAGGGTAGAGTGGTGCCTCTGAGGTTATCGATCTGTGCTGGTAATCGGAAGGTTGCTGGTTCAAATCCTACGAACGCCAGGACTGATCCTACTTCATCTGATGATTGAGAAAGGCCCTTAACCTGCAACTGCTTTGTCCTGGGTATGATGTTGTCTTGTTGCCTATGGCTTACTCGCTGAGGGCTTTGGGTGGGGATGCTGTAAATTGCTTTGAGACGATTTAATGTTGTGAGAACGCGCTATACAAAAATAAATTTGTTTGTTTGATGTTAATCTACATCCAGCTACAGGAAGGGGGCCTCCAACTTGCATCCAGGGAAAATTTGGAGGTTGTTGGCAGGATTGGCACATCAGCCCCGGGGGGGGGGGGACTTACTCACACTGTCCCATTCAGACTGGTGTGATGCTGTGGCATTACCACCGCATGGATACTCAGGTTCTCGTCCCTCAGGTGGTTTGTTTTGTGGTGGGTGTGGCAGCACACTATAATCAGCATGCACTCCTTACAGATTAGTATTTAGTTCTACATTCGGCCGATCTAGACTTTCCATATCATCACGTATCAAGCACATCCGCCCTGATTGGACGGCTCCCCACTCAGCCGAGCCACTCCCACAGGTTCCCTAAGCGACAGCAGCAGAAGATTCTGGGAGAACATAGAAAAGCTCAGTTCATGCATTCCAGCAGATAAGTATACCTAGAGGAGCAATTTCCATCTGAATTATACAAAACGCTTTCTCCCCAAAGTAGCAGGGGGGGTTTTAGCACAGCTGTCATCACATAAAATCTTGAGAGTGTTCCCTTTATTTCAGAAAATATCATTTTTATTAGGAATTGGTACCACCACTGCTTTATAAGAGCTAAGTCAACTGTGGCTTGAAACTGGAGAGCACAGCTTTCATCACTCATGTATAAAGCTACTGTCAGCTGAGAAGTCTCCCAGCATGTTCGGCGTTAGCTTCTGGAACTTTCAGGGTACTAGTGCACATACGCACCCCAAGCACAATACACAAAACTATACGACGATCGAAAACCACTGCAGTCGTACACTTCCATATATTAAGCAGATGCCCGCGAGGCACCTTATGTGTGCAAAGGCATGCAAGCAGTACATGCAGCGTCCCTGAAAGTAAAACACACAATTAAACACAGTTTCCAGCCCCAAGTCATAAGCTTGACCATTTGGAATTTGTAAATGATGCGCATAAATAATTCCGCCGATTTATTGACACACGAGGCATCGGGCTGATAAAATGATTCATCACAGGGAGCGAACTTTATTATTGCTGCAGGTTTTGCTAGCAATTTTCAGAATCATATACAGTATATGTGCATATATTCACACACACACACACACACGGTTTATGTGTATAATACTATACTGTGTGTGTGTACATATACATTTGTATAAGGCATCACAAATATGCATATCCATATATCCTTTATTTAAAACCACCTATCCTATTCAGGCTTGCGAGGGTCACACCTCTTTCACTTACACCCCTTCATTCACACACCATTCACTCACACCCTTTTCACTTATACCCCTTCACTCACACACCATTCACTCACACCTCTTCACTCACACACCATTCACCCACACCCCATTCACTCACACCTCTTCACTCACACACCATTCACTCACACCCCATTCACTCACACACCCATTCACTCACACCCCTTCACTCACACACCATTCACCCACACCCCATTCACTCACACATCATTCAGTCACACCCCATTCACTCACATCCCATTCACTCACACCCCTTCACTCATACCCCATTCACTCACACCCCATTCACTCACACTCCGTTCACTCACACCCCATTCACTCACACCCCACTCACTCACATATGCACACCTATGGGCTATTTGGCAACTCTAATTAACCTCAGCACATTCTGGGACATTGTTGGGAAACCAGAATATCTGGAGGAAATCCCACGATGACCCAGGGAGAACATGCAAATTCCTCACACATGGAGCCATGGTGGAGACTTCCACTACTAGGAACCTACTGTGCCACCCCTGGCATGTATATAATAATATTGATGATAATAATAATAATAATAATAATAATAATGTAAGTGGTTTATTGATTATTAACATTCATGTAAATCATTTTCTCTTCACTCTTTTTGGATACAGTATCTGGTGGGGTGTTTATTTCCACAACCATCCTGGAGGTTCTGAAAATTAAACTTTAAAGACTCTCAAAAAAATAGATAATCTGCTAATATTTAAGCCAAACAGAATGACACACTAGGAAATAAATATGCAGGTGTTCTTTTTAATTCCAAATGCTATTTGTTATTTTCGTGATAAGCTGTACTTTACTTATCAAAACTCTAATGCTAATATATATCACAAGCGGCCGTCATCATTTATCCTGGTCTGTTTCTGCTTTTTTGGACTCATCCTTTCAGCCTTTTCTCTTCTGCATGTTAATTGCAAGGAATTAATCATTTTTATTTACCTCAGACAAGGATTTATTAACTAGTCTTATTCAAATTTAATCTGTTTACTGAGTAAGTCTATCATTCTAACTAATGTATCTGTCCATAAAAGGCCAATCAAACCCAAATGGCATGTTTTAGTATACCTGAATGTTTTCGATGACCATATAACATTGATGATGCTTTTAATGAAAAACTGAGGTATGAAATAACTGACGTGACATGAGAATTTCAATATAGATTGTACACATCACTGGAAGTGTTGGGGAAGTAATCCATTAGACAGAGGTGAAATGTTCAGGTCCAGAAAGTATAAATCCAGACCAAGGTTTTGTTTCAGCCAACCAGTTGAGTATAAACTGTCACAGTCAGCTGGTTGGTTGAAAGAAAACATTGGTCTGGATTCGTACCAGAACAAAAGAACATAAGAAGTTTACAAATGAGAGGAGGCCATTAGGCCCATCAAGCTCACTTAGGGAGAATTCAACTAATAGCTTAAAAATGTTAAGATCTTATCTAGCTCTGATTAAAAGGAACCCAGGGTTTTAGCTTGCTGCATATATTTTATTAAAATTTTCCAGCCTTACTATTGTGACCTTTCATGCCTTGTGACGCACATTGCCCAGGTCCACCTGTAATGATCAAAGCCTCTGTGCGCCATTGCAAAGGCTGTTGGCTGAGTGACCAAGGGTGAGCTCCGGGCCACAGGAGCGAGGAGGGAGCAGAGCCTTCTGGGAGGCGCCTATTCCTCCATCTCCTGTCGATTGAATCCGTCGCTGGTCCGAGGCTCCATTTCCACAGTCGCTGAAACGCTCCAGCTGCGAGGACGCGACGCGAATGAGGCGGCAGACAGAGAAATATGTATGCTCTCACAGAAATGAAAAGAAGAGGGATGGAAAGGAAGACGCAGGACTGCAATGATACATCTCCCTCCCATCAGTGCTATCTGCAGGTCTGAGCCAGGAAGTGAGCTCATGCATGTTAATAGATGAGCACTGAGACTCCCCCTCACGGTACCTGCGGCCACGCTACACTGTAAACACGCTCTGGCCCTCACAAGTCGCCCTCTCTCCTACACGCGCCCTCAGCTTCACGCTCTGCAGCTTGCGTTTTATCATTCATACGTTACCTACTCCCGCTCGTCCTACGCAGGGTCATGTGGGAGCCGAGGCTTATCCCGGACGCAGGGCAGGGAATAACCCAGGATGGTGCGGCGACCCACCGCAGGGCGCTCTGACAGTCTGGGGGGGGGGAAGCTGCAGGACCTGGAGGAAACCCTTTTAGAACACGGGGAGAGCATGCATGCAAACTCCTAATGCTGGGACTCAGACCCCGGTCTGCAGAGGTGTGAGGCACTGAAATTAACTCCTGCATCACCATGCTACACGTTATTCTCACATTTAATGTAATTTCAATGTATTTTTATATAGCGCCTTTTATAAAGCGCCTTATATAGCCCCAAGACACTCAATTACTGCATCATTAATACAAAACATGTGCAAGGAACAGGGATAAAGACAATGGACATGTCTGAAGACATGAGAACGGAAGAAAGAAACCAAAGACTTCCAAGCTTGGAGAAAAAATACCTCTGGGGGTCCAAGATTGACTGGTAGCCCCCCCCCCCCAGGCAGGTTACATTATAGGCACGCTAACATAATAGAAACCAGCAAAACTGCCCTTGCTGTAATAAAAGCAAGGCAAAAACTGTGGTGATAGTCAGAGTCCGTCAGTGTGCAATATGTATATTCTGTACTGTATACCGTTTGCTCCTCTTCCTACACGTCACGCATTTAATCTTCCGATCTACGCCCCTCACCTGCTCCCCTGGGGAAAGGCCCTGAGGGGTGTGCTGCTTCCCAAACCTTATCTCCACCCACAGCATTCATAAGCACAGAGAGTGAGTCTCGCGCCTGTCAGGTAAATAGGAGAGACCTGTTTGGAGGAACCGCCGTGAGTGGCAGCTCTCACTATCCGCTCGCCTTTCTTCTGTCACTTTAAATCAGCACCGACCGTGGGTGGCAGCAGTGACAGAAAAAAAAAGCATCTATTAAGTACTTTGCGCCACCGTCTTATGAGGGCATGCGTGCTGTAATGCGCGCTGTAATGCGCGCATGTGATGCAGCTGGCCTGCTCACACATGTCAATCTAAGGGATGACTAGCACATTTTTTTTTATTACAAAAATTTGCATTTTACTGAATTTGTGCAAAGTGCTCCATTTACAAGAAATGCGAAGTACACGACTGATAAACATACATGTATGTGCGAGTATGTTTACATGACTGTTTCAGAGATGCGTATTTAACATGTTGCGTGCATGTTACAGCGGTTTCTGAGCGGTGTGAATTTAAGGCGTTGTATGTAGGTGCGCGTTGCAACAGTTTCTGAGCTGTGTGTATTTAGCATGTCGTGTGCATTTGTGTTTGTTGCGGGAGTTTCTCAGCTGTGTTATTATGGCTCAGTGTAGAACAGCAAAGTGTCTTTCTTTCTGACGGTGTAATTACCTTTCTGACAGTATCCACAGGTCAAGGCTCCCGCCACGGCTGGTCCAGGCTGTATTAATGGCTGTCTCTCAGCCCAGACATATTCACTCCCCCTAATATTGCCCGAACGTCTCTGGTCCTGGAAAGTTCCAAAGTCGTCCTCCCATATGCCTGCACGTGTGTCAGCTCGACTGTGAGGGGCTTTCATCTTCCATGAGGAGCCTGTCTCGCGCATCTGGAAGTCCTTCCAATACAGGTGCCCCCGTTCCAAGCCAATTTGCCCGACTGTATTTCGTTTATGGACCATCCTGGGGCTGCTCTACCATAGAGCCTCTGTATTACCCACTGAAAATATCTCTTACCCTTGACTGATCCCAGGCATCACGTGG
>JAABNY020000002.1:3906385-3925443 GCA_015164015.2 Brevimyrus niger | reverse complement strand
ACCACCACCACCACCAGGATAAAAAGAGAAGGCCCCCCCTCTAACTAATCACTGAAATATTTCCCAGATGCAGACTGTCAGCTGCCAGAACTGACCGCTGAGCGGTCGCCGGGCCGAGCCCCTGCAAACGACGTGGCCCTCAGCCCTCACTGCACCACCTGCAACTTTAAATAAACACATTTCTGGCTGCTAAATAGCTCCCTATCTCCAGTTGCTTCTAGTGCATTCCAGGTGGAGACAGATAGAGGTTAGATTTGTGGATCAAGGGGTTAAGGCAGGTGAAAAAGGAAGCCAAGGGCAATTCATTGACATTCAATTCTTGGAAACATTTGTTTATTCACTGTATTTTTATTCTTAATTCTTCTGTTTCTTTAAATATATATTTCTGATACAATGTGTCATATGCTTTCCCTTAAAACATGGCATTATGCAAAAGCACACAATAAAGATAGTAGGCCTCATGGAATAAATAGGATTGGGGTAGACTATGCAAAACCAAACCATTAAGCATTATGTTCATTATATTCAAAATGCTTTGCAAGATAAGAGTGTTAAAGTGGTTCGGCAACTGAAATTTCCTGAGTATGCTTCTTAGACACTTTCTTGCAACCTTGTCCAGTCATATTCACAGCGGTAGAGTTCATTTTGTGAAAATTAGCACTTCCAAAACAAAGTATGTCAGCTAACCGAACTGAGTATCAAGTGTTTTCCTCCACAGGTCAGTGCTCTGCAATGAAAAAGTACATATCATAACTGAATCTTCAAAGGTCACCACTGCGGAGAATTTTCTCATAGCAGAATTGCCTAAATTAAAAGGAAACGTAATAGGGTTACGGCATTAGGCTGATTTTTTTTATTCTAGTCATGAATTATGTTCCATTGTAAGGTAAAAGCACAACTTAAGTGCATTATTCATCAGCCAACAACGTCTGTAAGTTCAGTCCAACCTGTCAATCCCATCCCAGTCTGTTGCTAGCAGTTAAAGAGTGGCGGAAGTTCTGTAGTAGGCTGGATTGTTTGATGAACGGTTCAGGATTTCGTACTCAAAACACTGTGAACCTTAGAACAAGTGGAGCATCTGTGAAATCGCAATTTTGTCCCCTTGAACCAGCTTAGTGTAAAGGCAGGTCACTCTTCATTGCCTTATCTATGACTCTTGGTTTCCATATTGGTTCCTGTTAAGCTGCTAATACCTTACAACAGTCACGAGTCTAATAGAAAAGATGAAAATGGAAAATGACGACTAGAAGGTTTTTTTTTTCCTAGTCCAAGTATGAAATACACAATTTTTCCTTGTGCAAAGATACTACATGCAAAAACAAGTATTGCTGATGTTTGGTTAGAACTGGAAAGTAATATATTTAAATATATTTTGCTACATTATGTTCACTTCTGTTTGCTTTTGCTGCGATATATAATGTATTTGGTTATTTGTTCTCTGTGTATAGGTTTCCAGTCAGAACTTTGTTTTGGAGGGAAAAAATGTGTCAGTGTGTTCGGTCAGAAGAGAGAGCGCTAGCAGAGTTAAGTGTCCAAAGTCGTTTTGGTTAAAAACTAAATAAAGAAAAGTTCTTTTCCCTCAGCAAGTTGCTTTCCTCTGACTTTGGTTAGCTGTCACATGTACTCTGAGGCGGGCTGCTGCCATATTCAATGGCCTGGATTCCAGGGTCCTGGATTTTCAAACTTTCCAAGAATTTCATCACCACAAGACATCCTGACATCGGCCCTCCATCGCAACTGTGATGTCAAATGCCGTCAGCCCTAAAAGGTGAAGTCGCCTCATTCTGTTTTTTTTTCTTCTTCCGCACAGGTCATATTTCCAGTCAAGTGGAGTGGGGGCTTTATTATCACACCCACCACGGTTGGCACACTGCATACGGTGATGCAAAATGTTCCCCAGACTGCTGTCTCACATATACAAAGAAAGTGCATGGATAGACACAACCAAGTAACCAATGTAAAAATTGCAATTATGGTAAAAAGTTTCTAAGTACAATTTCCAGAATTTCCAGATCCCCCGCCCACCCCCTATAGTGAAGGACAGACCACATTCAGTCCCTTTAAGCTTAATGCAAACAAATTGCAATTCATATACTGTATTTCCTGCTTCAGTCTCACTTTCATCTGCAGAGGTATCTTCACTGACACATATCCATGTTCGTATGGGATTTTCCACCGAGAATGCATTGTGCCCAGAAACTGCCGCACAGGCAGAACCTTAAATGTACAAGATACAACTTCTGTTTCAGATTTGTGGTTCTGTGCATTCCTAGACATTTTTTTTATATCATACAAATAAACAGGGTAACTCTAAGACCAGAGATTAGGCCTGGCAGTCCTTTGTGGGTTTTCCAAACTGCTTAGTCCTGAGAAAGAACTGAGACTTGGAAAAGAGATTTGCTGGTTTCTGTTCTGATTCTTTAAAGCACAACCTTTCACCTGCAAAGAAGTGAATCCCAATCTGAAGGATACCCAGGACCAACATGCAGGTGATTTTTTTTACAGGGAGAGTGCAATTTATTAAATAACACATCTCAAGCTGAAGATTGCGATTTTTACAGGCTCGAGGAAGCGTTAAAATAAGTGTAATGTCCGCAGTGTTTTGGAAGAGGAAAGACTGTACGGTGCTCTAGCATAAAATCTAAATCAATTAATATGGTTGCTAATTAGCACTGAAAACAACAATAAGCCATCTGTAGAGGCCCAGGATTCACAAGTTTTCCTTCCTTTTTCAAACAAGAGTGTTACAGCCTTGCAGAAGGTGACAAACTGTTCAGAGACTAGAGAATGCGAGGTATGATTCACATCCATCTTCCGCCGTCATTTCATTGGCTCAGCTTAGTCTCTGCCCACAGTCCAATCAAAGACAAGGCCTCTGTGGTAACACTTCGCAGTCACCATCCCCAAAGCAGACCACCTCTCCCAGAAAGTGTCATGCCCTCTAGAGTAGTGGCCTCCAGTCCATGGGCCTTGACTGAAGCTTCGTTTACATAGCATTTGCATGCAATTTGCATTGCATTTACATTTAATTCATTTATCAGACTGCTTCATCCAGAACACTCTAAAAAGCACTTTAGCTAAGGTCCAATAGATGCACTAAAAGTGAGCATACATTAATTGCAAGGTACACAGTACATATTTTCTGTGACAAAATATATATTTTTCAACCCAGCAGGAAGAAAAACAAGAGGACAGAGACAGGTTTTATAGTCTTTTAAGTGAGATCTCTGATTGCATTCCACCACTGTACTAATTTTACAGAGGTGCCCAAATAGGAGAACTGCTGGTGTAAGGTAAATGCGTGAACGGGAAAGAAACTCAATGACGGATGACTGATGAAGGGTAGCGACTATTTACAGATTGTTTTTTAACTGCAATGCAGTTGTAGTTTAAGATCTGAGTTTAGCTCTCCCTTAACAGCCAATTCTCTGTGTTTTTTTTTTTGTTTGTTTCGTTAACAAAATGGTTCAAGTTGAGTCTGCAACTTCTATACACCTCTGCCCTAGATCGTGTGGGAATTTCACCCCCGCAATTAGCACCAGCACACACGCCATAAAGTTTAGGCACGATTTAACGCTAATTAAAAGAATTACTGTGACAGGAAGCACCTGTAGATATACACATTCCTTAAGGTGTGTAGGTGCCCAGTCTGTCATGGAGAAAGTGACACTTTTGTAATGAGCACACTGAAGCCCCCCAGGGACGTTAATCCTCTTCCATGTCATCCTACCGCTTCTGAAATGTTAGGCCAGCGTTTAATCCCTTTCTAAAACTGTGCAGCCCCACTGCAGCCTCATTTTGATCATGCTATCATTTTCCTGACCTGCGGACACTCGCCGGGAACCGCAGAGCGCATCCTGATTTATTCTGCCTTATTTAAGCCCAACCCAAAAGCAGTGATCTGCGTTTCTCTCCCCCACCCGCACAATTACGGGAGGCGAGGCAGGTAGAGTGCGGGCAGAAGATGAGACGGGTCACCTCCCCCTTACTGAGGATGACCCGCTCGCTGGCCTTCCTCTGGTGACGCGTCTAATTAGACAGGGGCGAACATGACCTACTTAACCCAAGCAAGCGATGGATCTCGGTGCCGTAATTGGCTCAGAGGCGTCTGAGAGGAACTGGCTAGAGCACCTAGCCAATTAATGATGCTGTCGGCCAAGACGTGGCTCACGGAAAACCACTCTGCTTGAGAAAAGAAAACAGTTTTGTCCTGACAATTGAACTTGCCAGGTCCTCAGTTGTGCTCTCTCTCTCTCTCTCTCTCTCTCTCTCTCTCTCTCTCTCTTGGCTGTTTCTCCATCTAATTTGAAAAGGTTCTTCCAGAAAAAGATGGGATGAGATGTTTTTCTAATTTAACAAAGGATGAAAAAAAACAGGGCCCTGTTATTTATGACAAAAGGCAATTTCTAGTTAATAACAGTAGCTCACTACAAAACCAGAATCACTGATGCCTTTAAGGAGCACAACAGCACTGAACTGTGGGGGGTTAGATGGCAGGAAGTTCTCAAATGGAGCGCATCAAAGGTGCTCTTCTGCTGCCAGGGAAATGGGCCTCTGTATGGATCCATTCCCCTCAGTTCCCTTGACCAATGAGCAGATAAATAAATATCTTGCTGAGGCAACAACAGATGGAGGTGTACCAGTCCAAGAGGGAGCTCTCGCACTTATCACCTCAATCCTCCAAAAATAATGTGGAAGGAAATCATCAGATCATCTCAGAGAAGAGCGATAGAGGAAGGGCTGAATGTGGATGCTGCCTTTAAACACCCTGGACTCGGTACTACGATGGAGACGCCATGTTGGAGACTGCAGAACAGAAGATAGGCCATAATTGCATGCAAGGGTATAGGAGAGAGTTTGATATTGGGGGTGAGGGGTACAAATAGATAATTTAAATGAATAGGCTTATTTTTGAGGGGAGATTGAACTAAATCAAGTTTAATTTGGGGGGGGGGGGGTCTGGGGGGGGACGTGTACCTTACTTCTATACCATAGATTGCATGTCAAGGATGCCACTGATGCTGATATTGCACCTGTGGAAGCACGTTTTAAACTATAAGACCCATCCATTCTTCAGGCCAGTAACTCATTTTGAGAACTTTGCAGAAACATCAGACTGATGCTAGAGGGATGCCTTTGAGTGTCCACAGATCTTTTCACCTCTTTATTCTGTCCACTTTACATTGATGATTACTCAAACAGACACTCAAATCTATTATGATGTGTTTATCTATTATGACGTGACCTGAGTTACCAGAACACCATTTGTCTCTGACTTCCCCTTAAAGGAATGTTGGCTTGGACTAGCATTACACAATACAAGCAATTAGGGGCAATCAATATGGCTAAAAAGGATGTGACATCTGATACTTAATCATTCAGGGGGAATTAATTAACATTTGTATTTAATTCAGCAGACATCGTTATCCAAAGTCATCAAGACATAAACAACACTAGCAATATGTCTTAGTGTGTGTGTGTTTGCTTGTGTGTGTGTGTGTGTGTGTGTATATATATATATATATATAGAGAGAGAGAGAGATAAAGAGAGTATAATAGACATGCCACATTGTATATGTTACATAGGCACTATATACACTAAATACAGCTTTTTCCAATGAAAATCCAATTTTAAAACTTAAAACATTATTTTATTTTGACAATTCTTTTGCATAATGAAGGAAAAGATGGACGCATCCGTGTTATATAAGCTGAAGGTGAAGGTCGTTGCCTGTGGAGTTTGTGCCTTTACACTATCTGTAGCTCGGCCACTGAACCCTGGCTGGTTCCTTTCAGTGTACATTGCCAAACGGCAGCACCACGCTTATTGAGGTAACTCAGGCTAACTGGAGCACCGCGTGGATTACTGGTGTTACCCATATGGAGTCTGGTTCATGGAGGCGGTCGGCACTGAAAGAAAGGGATATGTGACAGCAGCTAGTCTGCAGTCCGCCTGGACACCCAGAGGTCCACGTCTGTGCTCCCCTGATTTATACTGAACAAAGACTTTTTGATGTTTGAGGCAGAGCCCAGGGGCCATATGGCCTAGCAGGTACACAAGCACATCAAAGCTATGGGTTTGGCTCCATCCCCTTGTGCCAGCTCAGTATGTGTACGACCCCCCCCCCCCCCATCAGTTTTATCCATCTCTCACTGGGTCTGGGACTACAAACACACCCTGCCCCCAGTTGGGGAGCTGCAGAATGCCATTGAGGGTTTCTGATATTTAATTAGGATCCATTGCATTGAACGCTGGTAACGAGGTGGATGTCCCCAGACACCTTACCACACCTGATGTGGAGAAGGTCTACATTCTGAGGGATAGGCTTCACAGAGGGAGTCAGTCGGTGCAAAACTCCAGCTGTTCCCAGCAAGGTCAGGTGGACGAGTTATGGTTTTAGCTTCGGAGATTTTTATCCGGGTCCTGGAGCATCCTGATCCGGTGCAGACGGTCCTGTTCTAATGGGAGGTTGGAGTGTGACTTTAATTAACAGACAGGACTCCCACTCTCACTGGCAGAGGGATTTGATTTCAACCCAGACCAAATTTTACTGTTTTTTTTTTTTTGCCTTAATGTCTTGGTCCTCTGGTGCATTTTTAACATAAAAGCTTAACTGCAGGCACCCTTATCTGAAGTCCTGCATAAGGAGACGGTGGAAAATCACAACACGTAGATGACATTCGTCGTGCTAAAGGTAAGCCGGCGACATTCTGCTAGGAACAGGAGAAAAGTGTTGGGGGCCATACCCCCCACCACACATGATCATGGGGCAGCTATTCAGACAACTCCACACGCCATGGAAGTAAAAAATGCCAGGACCGAGCGCCCTGGCCCATGCTGCACACACTGCTGGCAAGGCTGCCGTATGTGGGTGGGTGTGTGGGCATCAACAGTGCATTTGGGTTTAGTTTTAAAATATAAAACAAAGTATGGCTTATTATAGTATATTTTCCCCAACATTCCTTGTCTCTTCCTTTTCCTTTATCTCATCATTCATTTCTTTCACACTTCACCATATTGCCGGGCAAATATTCTGGAGTGAATAATAATATATACATTTTTAATATAAGCGTGGAAAAGGTATTATATAACTATATTTATGTACCAGCAACCCTGCTCGGGATACATTTAGAAGATTGATGGATGTTTAATGTATATACTTATATTATTGTGCTTATATTTTAAGACAATGAGATTTCTTCATAAGTGAGAACAATGGAATAGTGTAGCTCAGCGGGTAGCAGTGTTGTCCTGTGTTTCTGGGGCTGAGGGTTTGGATCCCATCCTTATTCTGTGTGTGGAGTTTCCATATTTTTTGGGGTTTCCTCCTGTGGTCAAAAATCATGCACTTATGTGAACTGACATAATAGTGTGATGGACAGGCAACCTGTCCAGAATGTTGCTCTGTGTGTCCTGGGACAGAGTCCTGGAGGGTGTTCCAGAAAGCAGGATTTTTTTGTTTTCATTAGCCAGATAAGCAAATTGTAAGGATTGTCCAATAGGAATGTCACTTACCTCTTATCCTATTGGATGATTTTCACAGTTATCTTAAGTTATCCAGCTAACTGGGAAATCCTGCTTTGTAGAATACTGTCCAGATTCCCCACAACCCTGAGCAAGATAAGTGCAAATCGGGTGGGTGATCAAAGCAATAACCTCACACACCTACAAGCCAACACGATATTGAAAAACTTATTTAATTCAAATAAGTACACTATATAGACAGAAGTACTGGGACACAACTTTTAATCATTTAATTCAGATGGTTTATTCAGATCCATTGCCACAGGCATATAAAATAAATGCACCCAGCCATGCAGTCCGGTTTAAAAACATTTGATAAAGAATGGGTTGTTCTGAAGAACTTGGTGACTTCAAGCATGGTACTGTCATAAGATGCCACCTTTGCAATAACTTTGTTCGTGAAATTCCTTTCCAGCTAGAAACTCCATGGTTACCTGTAAGTGGAATTACACTGTAGCAAAGTGGAAACCTTTAGAAGCAACAGAAACTCAGCCATGAAGTAACAAAGTGGGGTTGCGGAGTGCTGAGGTGCATATTGTGTAAAAGTCGCCCCAGTGCACAAAGCAAGGTCAATAGACACGTGATTGGGTGAGTTTGGTGTGGAAGAACTTGACTGGCCACAAAGAGCCCTAACCTCAACCCCATCAAACACCTTTGGGGTGAACCAGAGAAGAGATTGAAAGCCAGGCCTTCACATTCAAGTCCTTAGAGATAGCGTGAGAAGCTCCGTCATTCTGGAGGGACTCAGAGTAGACCCACTGCTCCTCCGCATCGAGAGGAGCCAGATGAGGTGGCTCGGGCATCTGGTCGGGATGCTTCCTGGACGCCTCCCTGGTGAGGTGTTCCAGGCATGTCCCACTGGGGGGAGGCCCCGGGGAAGACTGTGTCTCTCGGCTGGCCTGGTAACACCTCAGGATTCCCACAGAGGAGCTGGATGAAGTGGCCGGGGAGAGGGAAGTCTGGCGCTCCCTGCTTAGACTGCTGCCCCCAGGACCCGACCTGGAAAGGCAGTAGAGGATGGACGGCCTTCACGTTCAATATCAGTGCCGAACCTCACAAATGCTCTTCTGGATGAATACCCATTAATTCCTACAGACACACTCCAAGATATTGTGGAAAGCCTTCCCCGAAGAGTAGTACCTGGTATAGCTGCAAAGGGGAGATCAAGTTGATATTGGGCGTTTTTACACCGCAGCAGGTACCATACTTTCGGTACTTCCATGAAGTGCTGAAAGTATGGTATTTCTTTCATGACGGTTTTCCACTGGCATAAAAGATGGTACCGGCGTCAAGTGACATCATCAGTGACCGCCCCTGACTGACATCGTCACAAAGCGCAGCTTAAATCATAATTTAAAAAGATGGAAAATGCTGTTTATTGTTATGACGATCATGTTATGTTGGCTTCTATCACAGTATAAGATTCAGTAATATCCTAATTACATGAATGCTGCCATCGTTTTTGTTTACGTAGGTACACTTACTTTGGCTAAGCCAATCAAAGCGGTAAGAATTAGCTTGCTGCTAATTCAGTCTTTTCAAAGCAAACAAATTATTTAATTATGTTTTTTGATTTTCAAACGGCATTGTTCGGTGTTTCGTGTGAGCCCCATTTCTTCAAAGTGACTAGGTCTTATGATGTTCCTGGCAATTCAGTTTCCCTATATGTTTCTCCTGTCTATCAGGAAATAATGTTTCCCCTAATATTACAGCAAAGAGGTATGTGAAATGTCTAAAAATCACTCAGGTACATTATTACATGTGAATACAGTATTGAGTTGCTGTATACCTGTTTTAACAGAGGGGAACCAAATACCCTGGATGTCAGGAATTTTTTTCTAATATTTAGGCAAAGATGTATGTGAGATGTCTGAAAATCACTCAGCTACATTATTACGTGTGAATACAGTAGATTGTCATGCATAATATAGTCCTATAAGCAATACTATACTGTTTTCATCAAGAAATATCTCTATCCAGCGAATTAAATAATTTCATTTATTATCTGTAAAAACAAAAAACATCGAAAAGGCATGTGATGTTTTAAAATATATGGCTTATTTACCTCAAGAGCATCGTAAAAAGACATGAAAACAACAACAAAACGGTCTACAAATCAGCGCGCAACAGAGGAAACAGGGAAACTGAATTACCCAGAACGACAAAAACTTTTTTATTTCGAGTTGTGTCATCCAAATCCCGCTGGATCTGGTCATCCGACCATATGGCGATTAAAACCTATATTTCCTTGTTCGTCCATCCATCTATTTTACATTTTATATTTTTGTTTCTACTGCTTTTTGTTTTGTTTCTAGCTTTTTGCTGTGTGTTTCAAAAGATGCCGGTTGTATTTTGCGTTTCAGCGGCAGGCTATTTGCATAACCAATCGATAGCAATTACGTTTGCAAGTCCCTTCCCAAAGTACCGAAGTACCAAAGAAGTCCCCCAGCTGGTACAAAATCACCATACCGAAAGTACCGTACTCTGTGCGATGGAAAAGTGCCCATTGATACCAATGGATTTAGAACGGGATGTTATAAAAGCTCCTGTAGGTACAATATACAGTACTGTATATATATATAGTGAATGTGAAATGAACTGCAAGTAAGTCAAAGCAAATGAACGTGTCTGAAAAGCAATCGATCTCCACCCAGATGGGGCAAGTGGATGAGTATTTGGCAGAGTTTTTGTGTCATGGTGGGCTTTAGGATGCCATGGAAGAACAGCCAGTGGACGCAGATCTCAAAAGAAGCACAGGTTGCAGGCTTTTCTCCCTTGTCTGATCTTCTTTTACATGGAGGCAGCCTACAAAATCTTCTCAGCATTTAGGGTTTTCAGATGAGTCCATTATAAGACTTGAATGATTCCTCTCATTCTGTTTCTGCGTTTGTGCTTATGATCGCAGGCTAGGTTGGTTGCACTCCAAGTTTTTACAAGAACAATTCTAATCCAGTGAGGTTCTTTAGACTGTCCTTCATATCAGTTATCCTGCAGCTTCTTCCATTTTCCCCCAGCTACTCTATCATCTGAGAAGCTCGCGGTCTCGCAGTTCAGCTTAAGAGTCTGTTGCACTTGGAGTTTTCTTTTCCGATGGAGGCTTTTGAGGCTTATATGTCAGTGTGGTGAGGAAATGAAGAGGAATTAAGATGAACACAGAGCTAGAATCAAATGGACTGAGAAACAGGCTGGCCAGCACACCGTTCCAAGTTTAGGGGCTGTCAAATGCCAGGCCGGTCTCAACGAATGCGATCTTCGCCCCCACACTAGACCCCTGGGTCACAGTATAAAAGGCTTTTCTTTAATTGCAGTCTCCTGAAGTAAGCAAGGCTTCAGTATTCCTCATTTCTTTCCACGCCTCTTCACCCATGCCTGTCCCACCCCGTCTGTGTGGCACCCAGGAGACCAGGCATGAGCGTAGGTCACTGCCCGCTGCCCGCCATGCATCATCAGTTAGGTGGCAGGCACCCCAGCGATAAGAACCTGAAGGACAACAACATTAGGCTCAATATCAGCCCTGCCAAGCAAAACACCCTGTCTGCAGCCATCAGTGTGAAAGCCTGGGTGCCTGAGCAGAAAGGACGTTTTAATTGTGCAGTGGCTTCTCCTGCAAATACATCAGTGTCAAATTCAGCTTGGAATAAGCAAGTAGGGCCTCAAACGTATGCACTTCTATACAGGCCACATAGAATGATAGAAAAGCCTTGCTTCTTCAGTTCAAGGGGATATAATGAATGCATATAAAGACCGGTTTGGGACTAACACATCCACGCATTCAACACAGTTACAGGACTCTTTATATTAAACTTCCATGCCTGGAAGGTATTTGCTATGATTAGCTGCTTAGTTTGCAAATTTCCAGTGTTTTTGCAAATGTGGCCAGTGTGTGTTTGCATTGCTGTTGACAATGTCAAAAAGTAGCACTGTTGTTTGGGGGGTGGGGGCTTGATTCCCAAGTTTGCTCTGTCTGTATAGAGCATGCGTGGCCTGTGCTGCCTGACTGAAATAGGTTCCACCCCATATTACTGTACATTCTTCAACTTCCAAGTCAAAATGAAAGTATAACTGACCTAGAAAACACTACACATCCATTTCTGTCCTAGTGGCTATGCACTGTATTTTGACACAATTATCACTTTATAACAGAATGATAGCTTAGTAAATAATTAGACAGAAGTTCAAATTAATATGGACAAAGCCATCAATCAAATTTCAAACTGACAGACAACAGGACGGCAGAAGACTGTTTCCACCTGCTTTTAGCTGCAAAGTGACATTTTTTTTTCTGCCCATTCTCTGTCAGCTGTCTGGGCATCCTGCCTGCTTCTTACCCATGTTCATCATGCATTCCATAAAACGCTGCACAATGAGTGCTGTCTCTGGCCTAGACACCCCTGCCACTTTCAAGCCCATTTTCTCAGACACACACAAGCCGGCAGATTACCATTAACTGTGAATTGAAGAGTTTAATAGCAGAGGGATTTTTAAATGACTAGACTTACTTCCTATTACACTTACAAATATTGAATTTATGAATAATTTAACCTCCCACCCACACCCAAATGGTGCAATTTACTTAAATATTTATTTTACAGTACATAAATAATTAATGGGATGCATATTAGAGGATTTAGCTCTTGCTGAGTTCCACGTAATTAAAACTGCTGCCAACTTCATGGGGCTCTTTATCATGGAAATAAAAGATTTGCAAAGTTTGAACGTTTTCCACTCTGTTTTTTTTTTTTCCGAACCAGTGAGCTTATGAGTGTGAAAGCTCAGCATCCGGTACATATCTGCTTTGGATGATTAATTATATTAAGGTTTTATGTATCCATCTTGGAAGAAAGTCAACAACAAAGTGTGAAAGATTCATTATCACATCTCTGATGGAGCTTTTCTGCCCAATTATAGTGGAAGAGTTGTGTTTCCCAGACCTTGCTTGGTCTGACAATATGTAACATTCCTGGAATAGCCACCTCTTTGTTTATTCAAAATAGATTTCTGAATACCCTGGTTTAGCGTCCCACTTTTAAACGGGGGGACTTTTAGCATTGACTGATTGCACAGTTATGAGGTAAATCAATACCTGCAGAAAAAGGCAAAGCCCTCCCAGCAGGGGCCTCGGAGCGGTAGGCAAGGCCCCTTCGTCAGCCCCGCTCAAACCAAAGCGGCGAAAGCCGGTAGGACTAAAAAAGAACACGCATCTAGGTTCATCAGACCTGATGCTTGCCTTCCCTGGGGATCTCGGTGGGAGGACTGAGGCACAGTGAGGAGTGAAAGTTTCCCTTCAACTACTTCTGCGGTAGGATCCAGGTCCTTAGGCCGCGAGGTAGAAGTTGAAGGCCACTGGACCAGCAGCATCTCCACAACTGGCGAGCCTTAGGAAACCTGCGCCGAGCCTGCAGTGCCTGCAGTCAATTTGCAAAAGTTTGTGGGAAAGACAACACATTAAAAGGCAGAGAAATCCACATGGCCTGGAGAACACATCCACATGGCCTGGAGAACATATCTACATGGCCGCACGAGTTCTCCTGCGGGACTACACTCTGAACTACTAACTTTTCAAATAGTACGGTTAATCCATGCAGGAATGTTCTGCAGACTTGTGGCCTCACCTGGTAAAGGGGTATTTTATGGGTCCAAAAATCAACACGTCAATGTTCCTCTTAGATGCCTTTAACAAAGATACCGACTGCAACTCTGATACTTTGATCCATCCATTCATTTTCAATAATTAATTGCATACATGGTTAAACGGAGCCTGGCGCCTATCCCAGGAAGTAAATGGGCACAATGCAGGGGCCAGCAGAGGTAGACATTTCAGGTCCAGAAAGTGAAAATCCAGATCAAAATTTTGTTTCAACCAACCAGTTGAGTACTCTGTGACTGTGGTTGGTTGATTTTTACTTTCTGTATTCTTCTTCAACTAAGCTAGGCTTCAAAGGTAAGCTCCATCTTGAAAATCAGGCAAATGCAACCCGAGATTAATGACAGCAATCTATGTTAAGCCAGGTTTTCTTACTGAAATCAAGATTACTTGCCGACCATGTACAGATAAAAACGTGCCCTGTGCAGCAATCAGCCAATCATGTACATATGGATCGCAACAGTGCTACATATTTCAATGCAGTGGAACAGAAAATAATTATGGTAAAATATGAAGGACTCTGAAGTACACTAATAGTGAAGAGCAGCACTGCGGCTACCACCAAAGCTATAAAGGCATGCTGGCCGCAGATCACTGACAGCAACAATGAATCTGTACAGTTTCATTGCTGAGATGATCGTCACCATCAATCACATGCACACACACATAGAGACACACACACAGACACACACATAGCGTGGGTCTTTAGCCAGGGAAGACAAAAAAGTGTTAACATATTTTAGGAGAGCGACATCCTGTTCTTTTATAATTTCACCATCCAAAGCGGAAAGGGAAGAATAAGTGGACTAATGACCATAAAACTAAATGAGATAGACATGCTCAGTAAAGTGTGGTTCCAGGATTGGACTACGGGGTATAATGCAGAATACTTGATTTTCAGATTATGTATTTCTATGTATCTTTTTTCAATATTGCACTCTATCTATTCACCACCACTGACTGTAAGAGAGCAACAGCTATTGAATGCGAAGTGCATAAGCAAACATTCAAATTTTAATTACAGTTTGCCTGTAAAGTAATCTGGATAACCAAGGGGTGTGCAAATAGTTGCTATCAACTCCAAATGCTTAACCAATATCTCATTACAGCAGAGATTGGCTCTTTTTGTAGATGTTAAAAAGATTTAGCACACATAGCAAAAGGGTTTGAAATTCAAAAATGATCAGTGTGCATCTCTGCCTATGGCCATCAAAGGTCTGTGATTAAAAACTACCTGGCTTGATTGCTGAAAGATATTACAGTCAGAAGACTGAATATTGAAAAGACAGCTAACTCTGCCAAAGCCACAGGATTCTCATAGATAAGCTATTTCAAGAGTTTGGAAGGCCATTTATGTTTAGCTAATATACTGATTTCTTCTCCTTGATTGGTCCAAGCACTGTTCGACATCTGTGATCCAGGAATCTAATCTGCTTCTGAGCAGTTTTTTGCCTGTGCATGTGTTACCATGGTGATGCGTCCCGCAGAGAGAACCAGAGTTGAGATATGGAAGACCCAGTGATCCCAACTTATTCTAAAAGTTATCCAGCTAAACAAGGAATCCAGATTTGCGATACAGGCCTCAGTCCACCAATTTGCAAGTGTCCGGGTTTCTTGAGGAAATCAAACTATCCAGAAGACCCTGCATGCACGGGAGAACATGCTCCAGGAGATTGACGTATGTCAAATCAACTCTGTTTAAATGGTAATTCTATGATGTAGATCTTGGCGGTTACAATTTATTTTGAAAGCTGAGCATGCTATGCCTCATGGGCCATGACATCACATACAGACTCAGGCCTGTGAATGTCGCCAATTATTGCACTGTGGGCACTGCAATGGCAGTTAGAGGCTGTTAGCAGCTGGAGGTCAGGGACCATTAGATCAAGACCGACAGATCAAGGCTGGATGGTAAAGATCAGCAGATCACAGCTGATAAATCTAAACATGAAGTGGGAGGCTAACAGACCACCTCAGGTTGCTGGTAGGACAAGGTTAACAACAGCTTTGTGTTATTTTTATTTAAAAAGAGAAGATAACAATCCCAAAGAACCCAACATATAAAAACATCACACAAAGCATAACCGACTATTGGCTGAACTCTATAAATGTTGATGACCTGGTGAAGTATGAACTGATGCATTTAGTTTATTGGGTATTTTTCCAAAGCTTTTATGGTAAAGTGAACGTGCCCAAGGTTACAGCACAAGGGTGACTTCTCGGGCTTAAGCCATTATCTCCGTACCTGTAACCTAGCTGTCTTCACTATCTCCTGGCGCAGACTGTCATCGCTTCCAGACAGAAAGCTTGCTACATGTGACAGCCTAAGATAGCACCTTCCAACGCAAGCCTGCAACTACAAGTAAACACTACGAAATGTCTGATTTTGGGCTATAGGTGGTAAAAAAAAACAAGGCTGATTACAGAAATGTACTTTGTGGGTGGACAACAGCAGTAACTCCACTTGGTCTAGGAATAATTGGTTTTCGCAAGCAAGGCCTCGTTATCGGCAGCCTACGGAAAAGATGAGGAATAAATTGCATACATGAGTCAATTCTCCAGCTGTTTTTCTTGAATCCCGTCAGTCTCTCGCCAAGGGGAGGCATTGACATCTACTACAAAAATAACCCCTCTTTAATGACATGTAATATCACATATGAAGCTGTGAGGCAATTAGGAATTCACACGGGTGGGTCCTTGGTGATACGGTTTAATTACATTGTCATCGCGGGGGATCGACACTCTCTCATTGGTGCGGTGATGATATCCCCTTTACGCTCCCCTTAGATGGACGCTAGAGCCTTATCTGCTGGCTCCTCTGCCACATGCTATCCCCCTCTGGTGGAGTGTGCTTGCACGGATTTTCCTCTCAGAAGAACACAACTTCACTTCAGATTTTCCTCATTTCAACCTCCTTTTGCTTAAACATACTGAACTAAGCACTATCCTTCTAGCGAAAACAATCATTTATTATTTACTTGCTTTGCTATGGCGTTTGTCCAAAGAACCTTTTAGTTTTATGCACTTACCTGGATGATATTTCACCAGTGAAATTCAAAATACTCACATGCCATCTGGGGATAACTTTCCCTCCTGTCAGGCACTTCCAGGAACAGGTTCCAGCTTCTCAATAGTCCAGTACTGGGGAAGCAGTTAAAGAAACTTCACATAAATACCCACCTTGCCACAGCATAACTCCTGGGACTAAGAATTTTACTTTTATCATGGGGTTACCATCGTCCTGTGAACACTTTCAGCTGAGTATCATCCTAACCAAAAAAAATTAAAGTACAGATGCTCCTCGACTTTAAAATGGAGCTATGACAAGGCACATTCAGTAGTCATCAAACTTTGAATTTGGACCCCTTCCCAGTGTGGCGATATGCTGTATGATACGTTCAACTAATGCCAGGCAAAGGAAGCATTTGCCCAGCCACGCTTGCAGTGCCTGTAGCGATTACGAGCGTAATATTTCTCATATACTGTTTAACAACATGTCATACAGTGTTTTTTTTCTGTTTAACCAAATATTTTCTTATTCAGTAGTATTTACTTACTTATCTATTTACAGTATAATATATTCATATTTCATTGTTGGTATTTTCTTACGATGGATTCATGGGAACGTATTTCAATTGTAAGCTGAGGAGCAGTTGCATACAGGCCAACTGTGCACAGCATTGTTTGAGTCAAATGCACGTAAGTTAAATTGAAAGAGGTCCATCCATCCATCCATCCACTCACCAATTTTCTAACTGTTTTCTGGTACCCTGGGGTTACTGGAGCCTATGCAGCACTGGGCAGAGGGCCGGTCCATTGCAGGGCTCAAACACACACACAGGTTTGTAATTCTACAGTATCTTTGTGGCGACTCTCCATTCTTTTTTATTGGGAAAACTCTAATCCCAACATGACAACCTTAACCCCCACCCAGCCCTGACCATAAGCAACCAAACGAAATACAAGACTTTTGGCATTTTTAGTTTTTTGACTAAATTCACAGATTTTTGTGAGGACCTGAAAAATTGCCCCCATACCATCAAAATAACAAGTTTTATCACATTTTGGGGGACATTTGGTCTCCACAATGTAATATGAACCTAATCCACACCCTCAGACACATGCATACACTAGAGCAAATTTAGAAAAGTTAATTAGCCTAACTGCATGTCTTTGGACTGCAGGAGGAGGAAGGAGCACCATGAGGAAGCTCAAGTGACCTGGGGATAATATGCAAACTCAACAAATGCCAACGAGAGGCCAGATTCACAGCCCCAGTCCTGGAGGTGAGAGGCGACAGTGGTGCACATTGAGCCATCAAACATGGAGTTTATTGTTTACTGTGTTGGTAAAAGGGCCAGTGGGCATAGATATATTTTACATACTGAAAGCCTTTACAGTGTGATTTATTTATTTTGGTTGCGCAGTTTATCATCGTGTTGTGTTGTGGAGCTGGGATGATTGGTTGGCTGCCCGTATTGGTTGCAGGCAGGGGTGTAAACAGGGGTGGAGCCAAAGAAGACTGGCCTCAACTGAAAGCTGATTGGCCCCTGGAGTGCTGCCTCCACTGTCACTCACAAGCACTCATTGGCTAATGATAAGTTTGACTCCTCTGTACAAATTGTGGCCCCTTTAATGTCCCACACCTTAAAAAGTCCTGGACCTCATAAAAAGCAAGTAAATAGCTCCAAAAGAGATTTATAATTGCTACTGCTGCTACACTTACCTCACAGTTACATACAAATTTCAACCACACCCCTGTTTAGAGAAGTGAGCTCATGAAGCAACTCATGCAGTAAAACACAGCTTGTCCATGTGTCCCTTTTATGCCCCAAGTTCGCCTTTCCTCATGTTGCCCCGTGTGAGGGATGACACCAGGGGCAACATGGTTCAGCCCCAGCCTGGTGTGGTTCCCCACCGAAACTTAAGTAGGAGCCACATCAGAGACGGGAAGCACGAAAGCGGCCCTCCACAGCTCACTACCCCCTGCTCAATGGTCTGTGAGGCTTTGAGATTCATTTGTAGATCACCGCCCTCGAGTCCCTGGCCGTCCAGCAGCAGTGCCCTTGTCAGCGCCGGTCTCACCTTATGGGCTTTTTCCCACCATGCATTGCGCAATAAAAGTCTCCTGGCAGAGAGAGAGAGAGAGAGAGAGAGAGCTAAAGCCCTGCATCCTACTTCAGATCCAGGGTGGGCACCTTCATCATCTCCAGTCACTCCAAGGGGTAAGCAAAATGATTTTCCCTGCTCATTGTCTGCGTAGCCTTACAAGGGAATAAGACAGGTGTGCTTTATTCACACACAGGGGCAGTTTACGCTTTCCTTCACAGTGTTAGATTTGTTCCCGTAAGATACTTGCTTTGCAGGGCATGCAACAGCTATCATGGGAAGCAGTCAAAGATTGCTTGTCCTCTGTCTTCCACAGATAACGTAATAACTCTCCTCATTTCCTCCTATCATGAGCAAACGCTGTCCCCATGACCACCGCCATGCAGTGGATCAGCCTGGCATAGGGCATTACCCAGTGCAGGGCTCCGCCCAGCCGCCTGGCAGGCTCTTCATGTTTAAACATGGATCGGCTGGGCACCAGCAGCAGGGACCAGCACCATCGATTAATCTGATTGAAAAGCATGAATTCTGTAAATAAACTAGCGCAGCAGTAACAGAAACAGGGTTGTGGGATAGCAAACACTTTTCTGAAATATTATCCTCCATTATTAACATAATGTTTCATTCAAATCAAGCGGATTATAGTGCAATTTTTAATATACACTCACCTAAAGGATTATTAGAAACACCTGTTCAATTTCTTATTAATGCAATTATCTAATCAACCAACCACATGGCAGTTGCTTCAATGCATTTAGGAGTGTGGTCCTGGTCAAGACA
>JAABNY020000002.1:3872457-3906285 GCA_015164015.2 Brevimyrus niger | reverse complement strand
ACCTTGTTGAATCAATGCCACGTAGAATTAAGGCAGTTCTGAAGGCGAAAGGGGGTCAAACACCATATTAGTATGGTGTTCCTAATAATCCTTTAGGTGAGTGCATGTTTTAATCCCACAACTGAATGCCGTAGGGTAGAATTTTATTTATAATGCCATTGCTTTTTATTTTTGTTGTGTAATGATCAGACAGTTAGGATCCAAATGCAGAAGCCGTGGATGTTTAATTAGGAAGCTCAGCTTGAAGTGAAGGATAGGGAGGGTCAGCCGCGATAAGGCAAAGAAGCAAAACTATCTGCAGATTTGGGTACAGGCAATGGGTCAGTAACAAGAAGGCAACCAAAACCAGCAAAGGAGCAGGCAAGAACCGTATTTCGGAAGCCAGAAACACAGATTGTACACAGAATGGCTGTTATAGACGTAGGAGCCACTCAGTGAGGTGCAGGCACTCAATTTTTCGCGAGGTCTTAAGGGAAGCGCTTGTCTTATATCCGGAGTCTAATTACTGGTGACGCCACACAGCTGTTAGTACTCTGGGGAAGGTGACTGTTGGAGGCATCGCAGTTTGGGTGGGGGTGGGCGTGGTCGCAGCTGATCCGCCACGGATGTGACATCTCATCATTATGAAAAGCTGTACATTTTCAATTTCCACAATTTATGTGTGACCCAACATAATTAGAGCATTCTAATAATGCTTAGCCTCAATCCACCGCAAATATCCAGGTCAAAGCCGTAATGCTAAATACGTATTACGTATTTAGAAGCCAATTTATTAGCCGAGCATAAACTGTAATAAATGAAAATATGACTTTTTCTGGGCTTATTCACAGGGGCTATTTTAATAGCATTGGCTATCAACAAAAAGGTAGATCATTTGACCGTTTCATTGTCCTTGAGATTTTGGGTTCAGTATTGGGGCAATTTTTGCTTGTAAGAAGGTCACCATTCTTTTACCTTCAAGAAGGGCAACAAATACATCTAAGGGACATGGAGCAGGTTTATTTGGAGGTTTTTTCCTTTTTTGGGGGGTGGGGGAGAATGTGGCCAAAATTACACAAAGTTTAAGTCAAGGAGACTGTTTGCTGAAAGGGAAAGGAGGGGACAGGGGAAAAGGAGCCAAATGAGCAAGGACAGGTTCCCAGGCCCGGGACTGACATCAGCTCTTTTTCTGGGTTACTGAAAGCAAGCAAAACAGAGCAAGCATATAGATGTTACTGGACTCCCCCTCCCAAGCTGGCCAGAGTCCAGGCCCCCCACCCACCACCCCTCGCATTACCATTTCCCTCATTAATAGAATAAATTACCCTATAATAATGAGTGGCACTATGGCCCAACAACTCCAGGGTTTGAACCCTGCCTCTGCTCTGTTGTTCTGTGGCACTCACATGGTCCCCCTCTGTCATGTGAGTCCCCCTTTTTCATGTGAGTCCCCCTCTTTTAAGTGAGTCCCCCTTTGTCATCTGAGTCCCCCTCATTCATGTGTCCCCCTCTTTCATGTGAGTCCCCTTTGTCATCTGAGTCCCCCTCTGTCATGTGAGTCCCCCTCTTTTATGTGAGTCCCACTCTGTCATGTGAGTCCTCCTCTTTCATGTAATCATATACCAATTTTATATGATTTGTCAAAGAACAGCAAATCAAACAGTCTAACTCAATTTTCAGGTAAATAAAAGTACATAGCACTGATTATAAATTGTGAAAACTGGAAGCAGTGATAAATACAAAATAATCAACTCAAACTTTAAGGCATTTTCTTCATTGGTACATGCTAAAAGGGTTTTAAGGAGAACTTTGTGGATAGCACGTGGATTATTGTGATCCATCCTATTAAGTCAGGTCCTACACCAAAGTACAGTCGGAAATATGAGTTTGAAAAAAATTGCTGCTCACCTCCTGCTGAGGATTTCTAATACTGATTCCAACACATGGTGTTATTTATCGATATTGCACAGCTGTGGGGTGAAAGAAGTTGAAAATATGACAGCCTCCCTTGATTTATTCATTGAAATGCTGTACACAATTTTAGATTTTTAAATAATCAGAAGAACATCAGAGAACAAGATGAAAATACAAATAAGGCACATAGATACACACATTTTCTTTTTTTTTTTAAGTGGTTGACATGAAAAGCTATTTTGGTTAAATATGGCCTGTAAAATGCTGCTGCTTACTTTATGTATTGCATATAATTTTGGAGAGAATTTTCAGGAAGGTTTATGACTAGTTTCTAGCCAGTTTAATTGACTGCCTTGTTCCAGCTGTTAAACAGCAGTACACACTTAGCTAGGCTTCACGCTCTCCATTCCATCTTTGGTGCTTTCTGGTTGTTTTGGAGGAAAACCGGCCTATAAAGCCTGTTGAGATGCACTGCTCTGCTAGGGCAGACTTGCTACACAGTGGTCCCAGCTACTTACAGGTATTTTGACTTTAAGTCTCTCATCAGATCCCCGGACATCCCGGTTTTGACATGTTGCCTGTCCTCGATTTCACGCTGCCACGATCCTCACCCTGTCTACCGATTCCTCTCCTCGATGCTTCCTCAGTCAGCTTAGCTGGTTTCCTGATTCCTGCATTCTGTGTTTGATTCATTGAACCTTTACATCCCTGACCATGCCCCCTGGAACCTGCCACATCTCACCTGGCTATACTGCCATGCTTCTCCTGATGGTAACCCTCTGATTACCTGTGGCTCAAGACCTGCTATTAGAGGGGAAAATGAGAATCAACCAATTATGTCGCCCTCCTGTTATTGGCAGATTACCAAAGACCATCATGCATTGCGAATTGGCGTTGGGAATTCTTATTATGGAAAGTTAACATATTACAAGATCCTAATCCCAAGGGAGGGCAGCAAGTGGTTCAGTGGGCTGAGCCTCTGTGCCTGTGATCAGGAAATCACTGTTTTGAATTTTACCATCAGTTAAATAATCAAATCTCTACAGGTCTTTGAGTGAGGCTTCTAACCCCAAGCTCCACAGGCACTGCACACTGGCTGACCCTGCACTGTGACCCTCAAGCTTGCCGTCACCTACATGTCTTATTCTACATGACAGAATAAGATAGGTTAGGCAAAACAAAGCATTCCACGCACTCAGGTTGCAAAATAATTAGCTTATTGCACAAAAGCAAGCAGTCGTAAATATTATTTGCCTCTGCTTTTATTACTCTCTGTCATTCCCTTTATAAAACCTGAAGCGTGTTTACTTTTAAACTGTTTTAATTATGCACAATGTTTTTTTTTTTATATAATGTGCAGCTGTTGTTGCCTATCATTATATTAAAGTAATGTTTTGGTTAAGTTGTGGTTGTGAATATGTTATTCCTTACATTATCATTTTTGAAGACTGTTAATAATTTCACAGGCTGTGCACAGGCCAAACATCAAAGATCCAGTTCAGAAGTATCCAAATTTGTGTCCGTGACCAGCAGGTCACTAGCTGAAATTCCCTGGTCGGTGAATGGATAATACCACAAGAACACTTGATGAATGCCCTTAACCCAAATTGCTGCAGAGATAACAGCAAACCCAGCTCTCTGATCCTCCCTTATATGTCGCTTTGAAAAAAAGTGTCTAAATAAATAAATTAAATGAAAATTAAATTAATGTTGAGGTTGCAAAGATAATTACTTTTTTAGCCCCAAATTTAAAGTGGTCCCCTACGGACATTCTACACTCATTTGATCATACTTATATGCCTAGTTCTGTATTTCATTTACTATTATCATTATTATTATTATTATTATTAGTAGTAGTAGTAGTAGTAGTAGTAGTAGAAGTAGTACTTCTCATACTTAGGTAAATATCAAATTTCAGAGATATTTGTTTTTTGCTCTATATTTAAAGGATTTCGCCCTCAGATTCACTTCAGCATCACAGCATAAACACCAGGAGTATTTTTGACTGAAAAGGCTCATTCTCAATTCACACTGCAGTTTCCCTTTGCCAGTGGGTTTTGCAAGCCGACAATGAAGCAGAGAACAGAAATATTACTTGCTCTTAGGGTCTGTAAAGAAAACAACACAGTTTTATCCCCTTGGCTTTTCAATATCACCGCCAAGCTAACATCACGTGCTTTGATAAGAGTCTGTTGTTTTTGCTAAAGTAAAACAATACCCAGTATATTGTGAGTCTAGTTTGCGGCACCAGGTGAAGAGATACATTACAAACAGGTTTTGTCAACATGTCCATTGGTGAGGAACCTAACCCCTTTCATTATAAAAGTACTCCTCTGCTGTTACTGTTGGCCCACATAGTTACCTACAATCCCTTTCAATCTCTAAGAGGTATTATGTGGCCTTTACACATAGTGTTTTACTTTCTCCTCTTGTGCTGTGCAAGTTTAAGTGAGGGAGTCAAGTTTAAGTGATGAAATAATATTATACTTGACCAGATCGCTTTGTAGATACAAAAATTCTGAAATGCTGTCCCTATTTTGTCATGTTATTTGTAAGCATCTAGTCACATTGCAGTCATAAGTAGTAATTTATAGAACACAGATTATATGTCTTTTCTGCTTAAATGTTTATTGTAGTTTATTTGGCATCTATTCTATCTTTTATATTGTTCATTTTATTGTTTGAGATATATTACTCCTTTTCATTTTGCTATATAGTGTTCATCGCGTGCATTGGTGTCTCTGGCTGTCTGTGGAGTTGTAGCAGAAGCAATTTCCCTCCGGGATCAATAAAGTGTTTTTCTGATTCTGATTCATTCATTTTATATGCCTGCTTGGCCTGTGCAAGGTGATGAGACCTTCAGAACCTGCCGCAAAAGTTCAAGACAGGGAATAACCCAGGAGAGGCTGCTGACCCATCACTGGGCACACTGGTAGCTCCAGTTCACTCAAGAATGCTTTAGGACTATGTGGGGAGACTTGAGAACCAGGAGGAATCCCCACAACAACTCAGGGTGAGCATGGAAACTCCATTCACATATAGCCTGGGGCTGAGAGTCGAACCCTGGTCTCCAGAGGGCTGAGGCAACCACTGTACCACCATGCTTGGCCACACACGCAAAATATTATGGAAAATCTGGAGATTGTGAAAATATAGTTAAATAAGATGATCTCTTACACAAGCAAGTCAACAGATTTTGGCATTTAGGAAATAATTTGTTTTGAATTGTGCGATACAGTTCAGTTTCTGAGCAAATATATTGCTCAAGTGTGAGTCAATATGGACAGAAAAGAAATAATGCTGAAAAATTCAACACAGGAAACCTGTGAACCTCATCTGAGCTGGATTCATATTCTTAGCAACCAGGTGGGATGTCTGAAAAATAGCTTGAGACCACTGGCTGAATATCCAAGATCAGCTTCCTGTCCCGTGCGGCAGAGGGCATCCTGGGTAAAGGTCCTTGTTCCCAAGACCTGTTTGCAACTTTCTTTCACCAACCAGTAGCTCTATAAAACTCTATGTCGCGCATGTTTTGGTATGAACCACGACCAAAAAAACTTTACCATTATTTATTAATAAGGTTTTTTTGTTTCTCATTCCCTTCTGACTCCTTTTTACCCCCGAAAAGAGAATCTCTTAACAAGTGCAGTTTCAAACTCTGCATGTCACTTCGTTCCGCTTGTCAAGCCACCCAGGCCTTTCCACATTTAGCAAATGATCATGAGAAACATAATGAACCACCATTCTCGTCTATGCTGTTTTAAAAACATTAACAGGTTTCTTCAGATGTCCAGACCAAATGTGTTTCTGGCCCTCCTGAGAGGTTTGGATGTGAGAAACTCTTTTTGAGCAGATGAGAGAACCTTCAATGGCTTCTATAGCTTTGATACTGCTGCTTTTATTACCAACTGTTAGTATTGGTTCAGGGCTATACTTAAACTTCCAATATTGCTAGCCAGATCTCAAAATCAAATTTAGGAAAAAATATTTGAACAGAAGCCAGTATTTCTCACTTTTAAATTTCTTGTAGAATTTAATTCAACTTTAATCTAAAATTTCAGCTAGATTTTGGGTAGACTGAATTGTAACATGAATTACTTTTGTTTTCTGCAATCAAGAATATTATTTAAAACTCATGTAAATCTGTTAATGACCCCTGCGTATTTTATGTGAAACAAATAATTTTATAGGTCTATTCAGTATAAATAGAAATACCAAAGTAAAGAGTTCTCCCTGTTTGAAAAGCTGCATTTAACTAGCAATGGCTAAATTCAAATGAAATTCAAGAGCTCAATTTTGCATTTAACACCTTCTGTGTTTCTCCTCCATTTCAAATCTCAAGTGCACAGGAAATACATGCAGTGTCCTTAGTGTTATGACACTTCTTTAAGCTGAATTTCAGAGAGAAAGCAATATGTCAGTGGCATGCAGCGATTAAGATCGTGAAGATGAACTAATTGGTGGATTTGGTCCCTGTGTCACAGGTGACTTACCCCTACTCACAATACTACAGCCATTACATCTGAAAGCCAAGGTTAATCTCACTTGAATGAACCCAGCAAAATGGAAGCCTTCGGTGCATTTGAATCGCAGAGCATAGCGTAGAACTATTTTGACTTCTTTTAACACTCATGCTTAGATTGGAGTATGCCTGAAGTGTGATGCACTTCCGGGTGGCATTCAAACAAGTATGAATATCAGGCACTTGTCCTGCACTAGCTGACAGATGAAGCACAAAATTCATGAAGCATAGTTTACAATCCAGATCGCAATGTTGTGTTAGCCAGATGAAAAGTAAATTAACTTTGTTTACATTACAGGGAATACATTTATTTTCATTCCCACTGTTTGTATGAGCTATTCTAGAACATTTCACTATTATTATATAACTACACTTCCAGAATCAAAATTTCCTATGTGCTGTGATAAAATGTGTTTTGACATCTTCTGCTCAGAACTTGGCACAGACACCAAGTTAAATTGCCATTGATTTTGAATGTTATTGACTCCAATATCCATTGAAATTTAATTAATGTGTGCTAATAGCCCGGAGACTTAAACCTTAGCACATGATGACAGTCTCAGCTTTATCTATTTTTTTTCTTCTTCTTTTTAGCGAGAAAATCATCCGGGCGCTTTTTCTGCTACTGTGTGCACAACTGCCTGTAGGTTCAGACAAGCGTAGTTCTCGTAGATTTTGTCTTCAAATGCTCAAGAATAAAGCAGGAAATGTCTAAGGCTGGGGGCAGAGATTAGTACCAGAAGGATGGATAATGCCAAAAGCAGTACGGATCTGTACTGGAGAGCTACAGATTAAAGCTGAGACTGGCTGTTGTGGTGACTTGCCTGATTCGTGTTAGATTCCTGCATAATTCAGTGCACATTGGCCACAGTGTGCTAGACTCAAACACACAATGGGTATTCTTTACATATATTTGCAATACTCCTCAAGGATTACCCAGACACTGCATCCCCTTCACATTAAAATTCAAAATGGCTGCCTGGACAATAAGCCCAATATGTATAAGCTTTAGATGCTACATATTTTGCAAAAATGAGTCATGAAAAAGGAAACCTGGCGTTAGAACTCATATGCACATTTTGATGCAATTAGATCTTCAACGCAGCAGCCCGGTTTGAGTCCGCCCTGGAGCTTTACAGAAATATGAAATGTCATGACCTATACAAGGCACCGACTGACCAGAAGAACCTCCTCCTGAAGGCAATAATGCCGCATCACCTCCCATCTGCCAGCTGGCCGTCACTGTTGTTTTTTGCAGCCGGGGGAACAGGAAGCCATAAGTGTTTAGCGCTAGCGAGCTGCTGGCAGTGCCATGCTCAGATCCACCGTGCATCTTCGCGGGCGAGAGAGCGGCTCGGTTGGGCCACCGAAACGAAGACCAGCTTCCCTTCCTGCCAAATGTCGACATTCTGAAGCTCCCATTCGGAGGCAGCGGTCTGGCTTCGCTACGGCTCTGCGGCGTCAGCCAGGACTGGCGCACGAAAGCGCGATGGGACGGGAAGCGCACTGCCTGCCGGCGGAGTAACGGCGGCATGTGCCGCGGCAGATTTCAGGATACGTTTTCAGCGACGATTCTGAGGAATTCACGAGGTAGGGGACATCCTGGATGGGATGCCAGCTCATCTGAGACATCAGACCATTTCCTGTTTGTTTTTCCCAAACAATTATGGTCAGGGCCAACAATAATGTACACAGTATAAACTAGTAGAGGAGAGTAAATCATCCAGATGACCAGGAACAGAGACTAATAACTGACAATATACATCCACTTATCTTCCAGCTATGTATCCAGTACATAGTTGCAGGGGGACCCGGGATATATATGTACACACACACATATTTTTTTGGCACTATTATGCAGTACAAATGTAACACTTCCAAAAACCAGGTGTGTTTCCTTAAATAACGGCAGCTTATCCAGCTAGCAGTCCAAAGGCAAAGGATCTTGACTCTTTTGCTGTAGCTCTCTGGTGTGGGGGTCCCATTATAGTTCGAGTCTTTTGTGTCTCTGCAAACTGGCAGTCGTTTCCTCATGACTGATGGCTTTGTGACAATCAGAACAATGTGAACTATTACTTTTGCTGAAATTTTTTGTTTTGGTAAGTGACATTCAAAGTAATGCTTTCATTCACAGCTCACAGTTGTGCCCATTTATACGAATTGAAATTTCACTGGAAAAGTTTATGTTCAAACAGAAGCCAGACTCAACAAGTGCACATTCCCGCATTTATACACACAAACTCTGCATGTACAGGAGTAGCTCCTAGCTTTATATGCAGGGAGTTTTACTGTCATAAAACTGTTCTGAGGGCAAAAAGAAAAATGATTGGTTCAGAGAGAGAACCAATCAGATTGTTGAAGAGGTGGGCCTAAGCAACTAGAGGACCAAGACATCTGACTGGTTAGCCCCACCTCCTGTAGTTGCTTTGACCCACCACCTCTACAATCTGATTGCTTATCCTTCTGAACCATCATTTTTCTTTCTGCCCTCAGAACATTTTTGTGTAGGTATAACTACCATGAGCAAATTAAACACCCAAGACGTTTACACAGGAACGAACAAATCAGCCCGACGCTGGTGAAAATGAAGGAAGGACTTCAAAGTGCGCCCATTTGTGAGACTTAATGATCAGCTCCCAAGTGCTGTGTTTAGCCATGGCTTGTTTTCTGATTGTGGCGGGCAGGCGGGTGGCGAGGGCTGGAGGTACCCGCATCTGGTACCAGTCCCTAAACACAGTGGAGCACCCCCATCCCAGCCTATCTCATCCCTTAACCTGACAGCTTGCCAAGCAGTCACTGATCTCCAGTCACACACCATCTGTCACAACCTCTCACTCTCAATGAGCCGAATAGCTTGCCTGACCCTTAGCAACGCAGCATATTTTATTTGTCAATTTGTTCTCCACAGTCTAACATGCAGAGCTCCTGCAGGTCATTGGGTTGTTTTCTAGCATGTGACTATCAGGGAGCCATTTGAGTCATGTGATCTGAAGACCCATCCAATGACAGAGCTCTCAGTAATCAGTCCATTCCCCTGTTTTACCACTAATGCAGGGAGTGACTGCAGAAGTGTTTCATTAATTGACCACCAGTTCAGAGTGTGAAAAATTCACAGGGAACCCTCATCAGAGAACAACCTATAAAGTTCTGGGTCTTTAGTTCTTAGTTACTTATGCAGTTACACGTTAGAGGTGGGGGGGTCGCTATTGCAGATTTTTCTTCACTTGAGGATACCTGGTTTAGGATACATTGAAAATCCATGCACTAATGCGACTGCTGATGCATCACTGCCCACTTTGTCATCAGAAATTGCCTGCATGATCAAGAATCAAAAGACCAAAGAAGGGGATTTTAACTATATATAACTGGCATTCTTTGGGGAGTCTGCATGATTTATATGAATGACTTATTTAATAAGGAACTGATGTTTTGTGTTTGCGGCCTGCTATTTTGTTGGCTATCCTCAGGAAACGCAGGGGCATCACAGGAAGGCCAGACTAATCCTCGCCTGGTCATTCAGAATCACTCTGATTAGCACACATGCCCACAGTATCACGCCATTATGGTTTTAGTTACCATCTGTCTTTCAGGCGTGTTTTTGTTTGATAGCTCAACAGAGGGTTGCCGTCCTGATTGACTTTTACAGGATGTATGTGCTTATTGATTCCACTCATAAATTTTGCTGCATCCTCCTACTTGGCATCTAGGACTTAGAATTCACTCACGATACCATGGCTAGTAGTACTGGTGATGGTGAGGGGGGGGGTTCCATACCGTAGTTCTTGTCATTGTAATGAAATTTTAGGTGTAAATTTGGAGGCAATCAGGTATTTCCAGCTGTCAAATCAGTCAGTGATAATTTACAGCCTGGCATGGGGGAAACAGTGCAATTATCCAGCAATAGGCTAGAATTGGCGAATTGCAATGCATTTTACAGTACATAATTTGAAAGAAATGAACAATGGCCAATTGTTTGGCTAAGTGCCATATGTCATTGCCATCACTGCAGCATATTTAGTGTAAAAATAGGCTTCAAATGAAATTCAATTAATGTATAGAAAATATTAACGCATAGCCAAATATTGTATTTGTGTTTTTGCGCTTCTATTTGTCCACAGATGGGTCCACATACCCCACACAAATCAAACATTGGTTCAGGATTTGATCCTTTTGATCTGCTAGTGGGTTCTGCTTCACATGGAAATGGCATGAGCAGATTTGGCTTAATGTCCAATGACGGGGGGGGTTAGACAAAAAGGACCATAAGAGGCACCCGCAGATGGTAGGCTGCTGCCTCAAGCCATAGGCAGTGCTGGGACCACACCGATCAGTTTGGGAGGGGTCACTCTTTCTGGAACATCAGTGGGATCTGACCCAAACAAACACCCACCGCAGGACTAAAATCATCCACCAAGCTCAGTTACGGCCCATGACCTCTCACCCCTATTTGTAATAGAACCCATTAAAGAAGTACTACTCATGTGGGCAGTGCCCTGTGACATCGCCACCTGCCGCGTGTCACCAGCTTCTCTGGCCAATAGTTGCTTCATTCAAATCAACCCTGGGATGAGAAAATAGGGAAACGCAGAAATATCGCACTAGATGAACCTCAGCCTCTCAAACACTTTTTTTATTTAGCTCATTTCTGCTGGAGTCCCCTTTAGAGGTGCCTCACGTGTTATTTTGGCTTTATCTGTATCCTCATTGCCAGAATGCCGCCCGTCTGCATGGCAGGCAAATAAATGCCTGCGCTAATGACTAGCATTATAGTGGGCTCTTAGCTCTATAATTTTAGGCTTTAATATTCTCCCTTTTGTCACTGAGTGATAGATAGTGGACAGCCTGGCATTTCACTTTTAATCATGATTTATGTTATGTCTAAAATTGCCTGTAATACTAGCTGTTTAAGCCCTCGTGTCCCACAAATCATGGAACATACAGTGAACATCCACTAATTACAATCGGCTGCTAGGACTAAATGAAATATCACCCTATAGAAATTATGCAGCATTTTTGGATCCGCTCGATAAATACAAAGCGCACGCAAGATTCCGCACGCAAACATCTACAAAGGGCGTCTGCTTGCGTGTGCGCCTCTCTTCCGTGCATCTTGACAGAGCCTGTGCCACTGCACGCAGATGCGTGAAACACACACTCAAATTCCTAAATAGCAGCCGAAATTCCCCCATTGGGTATTTCTTCCAACTCATTTAATCAGCAATCATCTTCAGCTAAAGCAAAGCGCCCGTGCCGCGGTGGGTATTGACGACAAGACACAACGGCAGGGTCGCGGAGCAGAAGTGCAAATGGAACAGGTTAGGACAAGCATGAATGGCTCTGATATTTTATTAGATTTTATTGTTGTGATCCCGAATTCGGCGCCGTTCCTCCAATCAATGCATTTGAAAGAGCATAGGTACCACACATTTATAGATATGTGAGGCAGTATATTATGAATCTGCTACCCACACAAACACACCCCTAACTTCATAACTTCTTCATCAGGAATCCCCCCCATAACCAGTTACCCCAATGGCCTAGCACACAACAAATCATATCTCACATATTCATTCCCGTAGAGAAAAATTCTGCTTTGTTGCCCGTATCCCGGCAACACGTCTCCACGATCTCTTGCTCCGAGCCCCTGCACTCTAGCGCCTGTCAGAAAGCTTTCCTCCCCGGTATGCTGCTCTTCCCTCTGACACCGGCAACGTGGCTGTTAAGCATTAATGGTAAAGTGATTCATAATTACGTTTTGCAAAGGTCACTGAGATTGGTAAGGCCAGAACCACTCTCGAAATGTTATTTTCTAGTTCACTGCTCCGTAACTCTTTACGGCTGTTGTGCTTAGCTACAGCAAACACGACGTTTTAATCAGAGCAACATCCGATGCCGCCCGCGAACCCCCCAATAAAAAAAAAAAAAATCATCTATCGAAAGCTTAGGGGTTGAAGATGCAACACGTATACAGTATTTTCAACAGACATGCTGCTGCTGTGGAGTGAGAGTGCCCCTTGGTGGTGGAAGTTGACATCGCAACCGTTATTAAAACGAGCTTAGATAGCGCGAGTTCACAGCTGTAGAATGCTCACTGTGTGTGGTGAGGTCCACAGAGGTATCTGTTAGTTTCTGAAGTTTACCATACAGCATGAGCGGGGCCTTCACCTCGACCCCCTTTCCCGGTCCTCTTCCCTTGTCTCTCGTGCTTCAGCGTCACACTTCACTAATTGCTGTGTTGCCACCGTGGCAGGGATAACCGTTTGTCAGGGCAACCAGAGCACTTCCGCGCCGCTCAGCCTTGAGGTGTTTTAACAGGAACACCTATTTATAACAGCCTTGCTCGAAGTACGACCGCTGGCAATTAATAGAGAGAAGCCCAGGAGGCAAGGAATCCAAGTTTCACTGGAAATTGAACTGTAGTTACAGTGGTGGCAGGTGCTGGGAGCAATCTCACCCAAAGCCTTCCTTCTATTTCCACTTACAGCCTGAGGAACCCATGGACCAACATGTCTCCAGCATGGCCACCATCTCAGTGATGGTACCTTCACTGACTGGGAATCCATCTGCAATTTTTCACTCATTCTATAAACTTTCTTAATCTTCTTAATATCCTCGCAATATAGCTATACAAAAATGCTGTCTCACAAATAGGGTCAGAGCATTATGTTCATAACAGAAATAAGCTAATCCCCAGGGTAAGCCCCAGTAGACGCTTTAGTGCCGACATATCTCACGATAAAGTAGCGAAAAAACATTAAATAAATTCGGCAATAAACATTTTCTAGATTAAAATAACCAGACTATTCCTGGTGTTTGCTTCAAGTGAGAAACATCCGAATTTTAATTATCTAACAGCTTGCCACAGCAGCTATACAACCGAAATAGAAGTTAATGATTAGATTTATGGCGCTGAGGAAGAGATTGCTTTACTTGTAACGCTTATTTAAAACCTCTTTTGCAATGTGGAAAAATTTATAAATTGGGAAAATACTTGGTAACACTTTCTATAAATACCATGAATATAAAAATCTGAAAACATTTATAACACATGCTATAAATATTTATAAAAAGGCATAACAGAATATAGTTTATTATGCCTTATGAATGCTTTATGAAGCTGTTGTCTATAATTCATAATGCAGTACAAAGCATCCTTAATTCTTATACCGAACATTATAATGCTATATGATGGTATCTTTTAGGTTCTTCATGGCTTGTTCTAGCCCGGTACTGATACAGTAATAGTAGATAAATAGGCATTAGCAGGCTGTTTATGGTTCATTACTCTCAGCATGGTAGCAGGAAAATAACCAAGGCAGATTAGTAGAGTAAAGCTGACAGTGAAGTTTTCATGGTACGATTATTTTTTTTAAACTAATGTAACTTTTTAATATTTTTTACTAATTATTTTTATGTATTTCTTTTAACTTTCAATGAAGAGGATTTTCGGTACTCATTTAACCTTTTTTGTGACATATGAACAGAGGCAGCCTTGAAACCGTCCCGAATGTGTGAATAACTCCACAGCAATGGCATCAGTAGATCCAAAAACCTGTGTTTTCTGTTGTGCTTCCGTAACACGGGAATAAGTGCCCCTATCCAGCAACCAGATTTCAGCTAGTAATTACAGTGCATTCACTTTGTCAATGATGGGGAAAGAAAATGAAACATGAAAGTACAAAAAAGGTCAATATGAAGAGAAAGGGTTCTTTTAACGCCTCAGTGATCCTTCACAGCTACTTGTGTGCCTTTCCCACAGCATTGCTGAGCTGAAGTCTTCTTCTTTCCAGACAGTGCATTCATAATGTAAACAGTGAGAAAAATGACATAGAATATGCCACAGTGCCAGGAAATTGTGTAAAACGTAATAAGTAATCAATGTGGCTCCGAATTGGATCCACTGACATCAAAGTGAGGAACAAAAAAGTCCTGTGTTTAAATATAAGCAATAAGAAACATGAAAGCCAAGGGGCCAAGCATGTTATGATGAAAAAAGCTGTAAAAATCTTACAGGAGAATGGCTTCTATGAGCAACTGCTATTCTGTGCAAATAATAACAAGCACTTCTACAGTGAACTTGAAAATGCAGGAAAAATGGCTGGGGAAAAAAGTTAATATAGCGGAGAAAGAAACTCATCTTGCATGAGCCCTTACGCAATAAAATAAGCTTTGTTTCAGGGGAAGGTTTTGCTTCTGTGTTTCCTGATCACTGTCTGAAAATCCAGTCACGAGGAAGCAAATTCATTAAGGAGGAGCTTCTGTGCAGTGAGGAGATAGGCCTATATGAAGCCCCCCCCCCCCCGTCACTGGTACTGATGGGGATCTCACTGGACCTTCAAGGTGCTATAGTGGAGCAGCTATGCAGCAGGACAGAGACAGGAGGTTAGTTTCTTAAAAGTATAGTTGCTACCTATAACTGTATTGCTAAAACATAGTTGCTAATTATGTTGCTAACTATGTTAGCAGCTTACATAGTTGGAATCGTTCAGTTGCAAGGTTACAACTGTACAAGCTCCTAACTTTGCTAGGAATTATGCTGTTGGGGAACGTACCCAGGAATGGGAAAGGAGAATTCTTTTGGTAGCCATAAATGTAAAAATATTAGTTTTTCTTTCATTTTTAGTGGAATGTCCTCTGAACCAACACGCTATTGGCTTTAACATACAAGGCACACTTTCGCAAGGTGAAGTACGCCCATTAAGATCCTTTGTATCATGGCCAAACTGAAGAGCTGTTGGCATGGCATCTAGTTTTAGCCCAGCCTACAGAACTTCACTTGTTTCATCCTCAGCACATCTTATGAAAACAATCTAAAGCTAATAAAAGCAAAACTACTAGCTACATGATATGAGGCAGGTTTCCCATTGTGCGACACTGCAAACTGATGTCTTACACATTTTCTTTTGCAATTCTCTCTACCTATTCACCTTTCCTGCTGTGGTCACACCTGATATTGTCAAAGCTTGATTCGCCCTACTTTTTGTGGCTGCTGTTTAATTAGAAAGATGATGTATCAAGAGACCTTGACGAGGCTCTCTATCAGTTCAGGCTTAATCATTTCCTCTGAAGCTAATACAAACATGAACCCTCCACCTTTATGGTATTGTCTCTCCAGTCAGCAATGACTGCAAGCGAACTAATTTCGGTCTCAATTCTGCAGCAACCAATGTGTTGATTCTGGGATGTTTAAACTCCACGCAGAAGCAGACGTCTTACTGTTGTTTAATAAGAAAAATGCTATCTAAGAAGGTGGCTTTCTTTGTTCTGATTGGCCTTATATAATGAGATCTGCAGGGTTCCAGTTCAAAATCCAGTGGAGACCGCAGTATTCCAATTACCCCAGAATCATGGGTAGAAAATAAAATACCACAAGGTCAAAGGCTTTTTGGGTATTTTCACAGAACTCCAATATCAGCGAGACCCTTTTTCCATTATATTTGGATAATGTACTATACACAGCAGTGGGCTGAGAATGCAACATGGCACATGTCATACACCCTAAAGTTGTGTAGCTGAATATACTCCTGTACAGCATGAGACACAATATACCCCGCTGTCACTTGATGATTACCTTTGACAAGAGACATCTGGCAATGGCGCGTCTCACTCCTTAATGCTGAGCTGTCCGTAGCCTCCCCCACATCTGCCGCAAAGTGCTACGTTAACACGAGCCTTAGGAAGGGCTGATGTGGAGAGATGTCATGGTACATGTAACCCCTAGTAATGTTCTCCTGCTAGGAACATTCCTCCAAGGGGTCCCACTGTGCTCTTGTGATAAGCCACCCTAGAGAAATATGGGATAATCAACCAGCCAAGGGAACATGGGACATGTAAGTCCAGGAACTGAAATACCATGTTTTGGTGGGGCAGGAACTTTGAAAGGTACCTGTGCTCTTAAGTTACTGAATTAACCTTATGTCACTGAGTCTATTTTAGGGGATAACTGCTCCAGAGAGTATCGGGATACAAATATTGCAGTTTTAACCAAAAGCTTACTGGTTCTGATCCAAGACATTAAATTTATGGTGTACCCTTCTGCCGAACATGATGCATAAATTGGTAAAATTTTAACCAATGTATTTTATTTCAGATGAAGACATTATATTAGCCAAATAGATAATACATAAAATAAGGTAACATTAAAACATTGACATTTCCTCAGGCAGGGGCCAGATATATTTTATAATGGCTGCAAGCTGGGTCCTCCCTGCCAGCTCTGAGGTGGACAGGCACAGGGAGGGCTGTCCGTCAGGCTGCCTTGCGCGTCACCAAGCCTTGTCACCCCAACGGTGGATGTTAATTAACTAAATAAACTCCCACACTGTCATTTAATTCCCTTTAGGTGGCACTCTGTAAATTGATTAATTTGAGTCATCTGTCAACCAACCATCTTGGGTTGGGGTTGACTGGGGGGAGGGCAAGGCAGAAGGAATCTGTTGAGAGGTACATCAAGCAACCTGCAACTGCCATATTATTTATGTATGTGTGAATATATAATATATTCATATATAAAATTCACCCATTTATTTTTAGTTATGGAGAATCACATGGTTGCAATGCATTCTGGGGACTTTGACAAAGCATTTTCCCAGGTTGTGCTTAGAAAACACGGTGGCATGTTCTCCAGCCAATTACAGGTCTCTGTTTCAAAAAGGCCCCACCCATTGCTTTCTACCATAATCGTGTACTATTCTGATGTCATTTTATTAACTGGATAATTTTGTGCACCTTTCACTCCCGCATCCACGAAGATCTACAGCAGGAAAGCACTGCTTCCATCTGACATAAAGAAACAGCTATAATGGCCACGGTAATGGAGAGCCACATTGAGATCCACTTACTGTGATGAAACCCCTCTACACACATCTACAGTAAAACTTTTCTGACAAGAAAACAAAAGTTTAAAACCTTTCATTTGAGCTGAGAGGCCAGACAAGTAGTAAGCCTGTTTTCATGAACTTTTTTGCTATGCTGACAGATGAATAATGTACTTTTTTGTACTTTAGGTAATGCTGCTGCTCAGAACCCATTTCTGCTGTTCTGTTTTTTGAAAAACAAAGCGAATGCCCACACAGAGGTGAGTTCTTGTGCGCCGTATGTCAGTTTACAGTATCTAACATAAAGTTCCTGAATACGGTGTTGCATAGAAATAAAATTGTTTTTTGAGACCACGCGTCAGCTTATCAGCCCTGCCCTCTGCCTGGCCTACTCCTCAATGAAGCAGCTATAAAAGGTGGAGTTTGGAAATCTTATCTTCCATCTGTGTTGTCACAGCAAAAGAACAAACTATCTGCCAGTGGCCAGCCAGGCTCTTTCTGTTTCTTCCTTTTCCACAGATGCGGTCTCAGCTGGTCTTTGTGTCAGGCTGATGGTGGACTGCAGGTTAGTGCCTGACCTTTCCATTTATGGTAATTCTGAATATGTCATAGTTTGGGTGACTCTTATTGGTCCGGCTCAACAGTAGTGCAGTGCTGAGATGAGAGGCCACCATATTGCCAGTGAGATTGGGCTTCCTTTTTGAGTCTCTAACTGCCCGATTTTCCCTTTCACCTAGTGAAAACGTATGTTTTTAAGGTTTTCGTGCACTTGTGGTTCACCTCCGCAATATTGCACCTGCGAGGTTTAATAGGATGCCGTGTCACTTGGTTGTGTCTTATCTGCCTGACATTACGCATCCTGGCTCAGACAATGCCAACAAGCATTTTGTATCGCATTTTAATTTGGATTTTGACCCCGCAGAAACTGCTTGACGCTGCAACTTTACTCCAAGACATTTGCGCTTAACAGTTTTCATTTACCTCAGTGCCGCCTGTTTTAATCACTCACTGTGCATCTTCTATTCGTGTTTCATTTTCTCTGTTTGTGTTTTCCACTCTCTGTAGCATAATTCAAACGTCAGCATCACCGGGGGGTGTAAACACACTTGCAAATTGTTAAAAATTGTATTTTCTACCCATGAAGGGCCGCTTCCCTTACTCCTTCACCCTCCAAAAAGATCGCCGTTATGGAAATAGTCAAAACAATTAAAAGGGCTAGAAATTAGGTTGGAGCTGTGATCCTCCATCACGGCCAGACCAGGCTGCAGTTGAGTACATCTTTATTATTGTGCTTTGGAGCAATAAATCTGTACTGGGGGAAAAAATCCTCCCTGAGCATGAATTTAAAGGTTGCAGCCATGTTGCATTACTAGAACTTTTGTGTTTGCATTATATTTCACAGTTTATGTGACTTTGTGAGTGATGAATACAGTATGACTGCTGAAGCATAACTGGGAGAAGGTGTCCAGGGATGATGTAAGATTCATAAGTGTTGATATCATTAAAGAGTAATGTGCAGTTGTCTTTCGCTACTCAGCCTCAGTCCTGCAAACTGTATTTCCTTGCATTTGACAAGAAATGCTAAAAAAAAGTAATGTAATGCCAGCTTCCCCAGACAGTGGATCATCTATACAGTATGCAGACGGGGTCAAGAGGTTCAGTCTCTGTGCGGTTAAGCATGAAATACACGATCAAAGTGAAGGATTACCTGTGATTGCTTCCTCTTCTTAAACTTACCATAAATCCTGCACTCGCTATAAAAGTATATATGCCAATGTTAATTGGTCCATATCTAACTAGAGTTTATTCTATTTAAGGACTTAAAGGTTAAGATGACTTGAGGCTTTGATCTTTAATTTAATTAATCATTCAAATTTGGCTTATTTGCATTATACAGCTTATCTTAATTCTGTGAAGATGTGCGGAACAGCTGTCTGGTCTGTCTAAAGAAGTTTGATGTCTTGGTTGTTTTGTTGGGTGTCTCCTTTCTTGCACTCCTTTTCTCTGTGTTTTTGGCTCTCTCTCTCTCTCTCTCTCTCTCTCTCTCTCTCTCTCTCTCTCCCTCTCTCTCCCTCCCTCCTCCATTTGCCTCCTTGCCTCTCTCCTCCTGTGCCGCTCTCCTTCCTGTATGTTATTGTTAGCCTCCAGCAGCTCCAACGTGGACCCAGCCAGCATCAGGCCGTTCCCCTGCTTCCATCTTCTTCTGCGCCAATTGAATAGAAGTATAGATGTGACCTCTCCCGCCTCGATTTAGCATTTCCCCCCTGCGCCCACATTACCCCGAGCTATCACCATGTTGCGGCACCACTGGAGTGACTCACCACGTAGAATCTGAGTGTGTTTCAATAGCCCTGGGCTTTTATTATAGAGCTCCATTATGTCTGACCTTTGCACAATTTAATCAATGCATCGCAGTAAGCAGACGGGGCCTCCATCTTTGGCCAGCCTGCAGAATATCTGGAATACTACTCAAGCAGCGATACGGAAATGTCACTTCCACAAAATAGACTCTCCCCCAAGAAATACTGTGTCCATGTGGAGCCTGGTGACTATGCAGGAAGTCCCATCGCCATGAGTTTCTTCAGTACCCATTGCGTTAAAAATTTAAAGTACAACAGCTATTTTTCCCGCATTACACTATCTGTGCTCTAACTGCAGGACAGGCTTCCGGCGAGACGGTTCCGTTTGTGGGGTTTATTTCGGCAATAGACAAAAGTCTGTTTATTCCTGTCAGCCTTTCGGAGCCACACTTACTACTATGGGCTAGTGTTCAGCGTCACTATCAAAAATCTCCCATAGAACCTGACTGTGGTGATTGTCAGCTGCTCAGCTGAGAGGGGATGAAAGCTAGGCCTTTTGGAACTCATTTAATTTTCCCTGCTGGTGATTTCCATACAGTGTTAAGTCCAGAGTTGTAGGACCATCACACTCATACTCAAGAACAATCCCCGAGTCATTTGAATGAGCACGTACAAGTCATGCAGAAGTACCATCTGACTGTGTACATATTAAAGCCTAAAAAGAGCCATCCACTCATGTGCATTTTAAGCCATACAACAGCCCTATCATGCTGTGTGAATGTTAATTACTATTTCACATTACGTTCTGTATTTGCTTTATAAATTGATTTCTCTATAGTGTCCGCTTATTCCACAATTTCCTACGTTTAAACAGCTCGAAATGTCAGCTGATACTAGTTTAATTTGAGTGACACACCTAGAAACAGGGCTTAAAACTTTAAGTTCTTAATAATAAGTCCTGCTCGATCATTATTGTTCGGCTGCAGAGGGCATATGGGGTCTGGATTTCTATAGGGCTGAAGCCACAGGGACACTGGCCCCCTGTCAGTCACCAATTCAAAACACATCATTGGCTAATGATAAGATTGCCCCATTTGTATGAATTATGACCCCACATTTAGTTGACCTCAAAATTCTAGGATCACCCCTGATGTGGGGTGACAAAGGGATGTCAGTCTATCTGTACCAACATCAATATAACTATATCAACACATGGAACGAAAGCATGTTTACTATCAGCAAAGCTTATAGCGTGCCCATACTGTGAAATACATTCACAGGTGGGCAGAAGCAGAGCCCCAGAGATGGGCCATGAAAACATAATATACTCACAGTGTGACATGCATGCAGTTATATCGATGCGCATGCATGAAGTAGTGCGCACAGTTCTTGGTTATCAGTCATTCGGATTGACGGACAGTTCTAAGTATCCTTCTCAGTGGCGCCGCTGCATTGCTTGATCGACTGACGTGCTGCGAGCGCTAAACAGATGTCAATAGTAAGAAGTACATGTAGGAAACTTCCAGGAAGGCAGAGTACTGACAAGCAGGCAGGAGAGGTTGGCAGGCCAGAGGAGGGCGTTATCGGCGGGATGCTGGAACTCCTGGTGTCTGTAACATGCTGGTGCGGGCGGGGGGGTGGACCGCCCCGTGGAAGACGCAGTCGTGAGCTCTCGAACATGCCAGCTGCATAGGTGCAATGCAGGATAAAAAAAAAGGTAAAAAAGGGTGAGAAGCAAGAAAAAACAACCCACGTGCACTCTGGTGTCCGCCATTGTTCGCCACCACTGTATCTGCAAACTTTTGCCCCGAGTTTGAGGCTGTTTAAATAATGTACATGGGGGGGGGGGGGCATGCCTTACAGAGCAAACAGGAACCCCCACAAGTTTTAAAGGCACCCATCATTTCCATTATTCCTCTTCGGACACATATCTTGGCGTGAAAGACACTAATCAACTAAAGTTTTACACACGACTCCATCCAAGACCAGATTTTCTTCCCTTGCCATCACCCCCAGCCATCTTTTTTCAGGCCAGCAGAAGACGAAGGGAAGCTGATTAGATAGCTACATTCTATTGTGACCCTGATAGCAAATCCATCATGTAATAAAACCAAGATAGATTATTGCTTTTCTGCAGTGCGGCCAAGCTGCAGCCCTGACTTGGGCACTTATTGCAGTTTTCAGTGCCATGGCTACACTGATTTCAGATCAGTAGTTTGGTGAAGACAGCCAGGAAGTTCGGAGTTCTTTCTCCAGGGTAGGGGTCACCAACCTGGCAGGATGCCCCCAAGGAACACATGAGTCGCCCGCGGACCTGTTCTAAAAATAGCCCAACTCACCAGTGAGCAGCATCTAAAATTTTATCCTGTTATTATCCTTCTTTAATCACACTTGCATTTACATAGATTTGAAAATGACAATATCTAAAAAAACATTTAAAACATGTTTATTATACATGAGGTTTAGATAAGTTAAGGAGGGCATTTCAAACTGGTCGCCCATCCTATGGCTCAGTACCCGTGAAGTAGCTCTCAGTTTCAAAAAGGTTGGTGACCCCTGCTCTAGGGTGTATTGTGTATGCTTTTTAAATCTTTAACCTTTAAAAATCTCTTTCTCTTTTTACTTGCTTCCATTAAAATTTCAAGCAAAACACACACTCATGGGTCTTTCACATATATTTCACATCCATAACAGAGTATAGGGTGTTATTTCCTTAATATTTCTTAATATTAACAAGTCTGGTCTTTAATATACTAATTTTGGTAACACTATGAATGCCATGTATGTAAGAATCATATGAACATTCATAACACATTGATAAAGAATTATAAATATGGCTATAAATACCTATAAAAGGCATAAAATATTATAGTCATGTTTATTATGCATTATGAATGCTTTATGAAGCTCTCATCTATAATGCACTATACAGTTGATACCTTTATAATGCAGTACAAGCCATCCTTAATTCTTATACTGAGTATTATAGTGCATTATGAAGGTATCAATAATCCGCTTTAAGTAAAGTGTTCCCATAATTTTCTTAATATGTTATAACCAAATTCACCACAATGACAAACTCAGTCTGGAGACATGGCAACATCCTCATTGACGATGGAAGATGACATGAGATAGGTACAGAAGAACACAAGCACGGCCAAGTACACATACTGGGAAACACCCTCGTTCTTTACAAAAGCGACATCCCATCATTTTTGATAATTTACTCACTCAGGCGCTGGAGTCGGTCAGACAGAACCTGTGATTCCCACTGTTAATCTGGAGGGTCCAGAGACCTGACACAACATATTCTGTAAAACTGAAAAAGGACATTTTTTATCAGGATCTCTAAATGACATGAGATGTCCCAGCTCTGCAAGTGTGACCCTAATGGACACATTTCACCCTCTCAGAGACGGTACCCATGACTGGGAATTAATTGAGTTTCACCAGCTATTTCCCCCTAGACCGAATGCTTCATTTCATGGGTCATCAACTTCATATCTCCCTGGTATCTCAATAAAATTTACACTATGTGAAGGTGTATGTATATACAAATGCATATACTGTACAGTGTATATTTAAGGACAACAAAGCCTTTTAAAAGTATCTGTATTTCTGTATTTACACTCCGATAATAAAACATATTACCTCAGATTATTTGAGGCTTATATATGGTAATCAGCAACATTTATCTGACGACCAAAAGCAAACATATTAATTAAAAAAAATAAATCAAAAGAGCTTGGTGGGGTTCAGTGTGTGGCCTTTAATAAGAGCCACTGTTAATAGGCTCATCTATGACCAATTGCCTTCCAGATGACACAAGAAACTATTTACCCTCCACATGTGGTCAAGTGTAATGACTCTGATTAATTCAGAATGAAGGCAGCCGTTCCCTGCATCTCAAAGCAAAGACTCAACAACTTCGGAAGATCCCTGGAAATGGCCAGAAGAAGAAAGGGCTATAAAACCATTTCATGGGCTTGAAAAATGCCTTGTATCACTGGCAAGATAGTTGCTAATAAATGGAAAGTATATTGCACTACCTGCACCTTGTCAGGATAGGGTGTCCCAACAAATTGAATCAGAAAACGAGGAGAACACAGAGTTCACTACGAGTCCAATGGCCACTTTTGAAGGAGCTGGAAGCCTTTCCATCTGTGAACAATGCACACTGCTAAAGCAACAGTAGGGTAGCTAAACATCAAAGAAGTAAATGGTCTGGAGTGGTCTTGTGAAAGTCCTTACTTCAATCATCCATGTTATGACTTGGGGCAGTCTGTATTTTATTCTCTCAGGGATGTTTACATTTACATATCAAGTAAATGTTCTCTATTTAAATTTACATATCAAGTAAATATTCTCTATTTTTAATACAGCTTATTTACTTTTTGAAATTTGGAGAGGTTGTTTTTGCTTATAGATCCTGTGCTGCAAAATGTAAATAAAGGTGGATGAAATTCTCAATTAATTTGTCATTGTTTTCACCTGTCAGTTTGAAAAGCTGTGTTTCCTGTCTCTGTGCCTATATGTTTCATAAATCCAGCTTGGTTTGTATTTAATAAGACTAAAACAGTCTTTCTGTATGTTTTAAGGTTAAATACCGGATGTAAATATTTTGATTTATTAGGTGATTGATTATTTCGGTATTAAAGAGATTGTGAAAGCCAGTGAACAGACCCAGGTGACATGCAGATGGGACTAATAATAATCACATACAAGGCGTCAGTTTCAGGAAAATGAACACAGGGTGCAAAAGCAGCATATATGGGAAAATGTTAAATAAATGTTTTAGTGAGCCAGAGAAACAAAATAAAACACAGATGTGTCGGAGTAACAAAAAATAACAGGCATCAACATTGCTGATCAACTGGACATGCAATAGGAGCAATCAGTCATTAATACTGGGCCAGTTAAATGGACACGCAAGAATAACGCTTAAGGACACCATGAGCAGAGGTGACTAGTCCAGGTCCAGAAAGTAAAAATTCAGACCAAGGTTCTGTTTAAATCAACCAGTTGAGTACTTGTGACTGTGACTCTTTACCCAGCTGGTTGCCTGAAACAAAATCTTGGTCCGAATTTTTTACTTTCTGGACCTGAAATGTCATCCTCTGCCCCTAAAATGCTTAGAAGCAGTGTTGTGAGACTTATTCACATCCCTGTTTACTACTGTTTTATCCACATGGATGACATAGGACGCATGTTCTCTATAGGAGAGAAAGAGAACCAGAAAACAACAAGACATAAAAAGGAAGTGGAAAAAATAGGTATCAAAACTATGTATATAAGGTGGCCCTGGGCATTGCATTTTCTAACTCCGCGCTAACATCAACCCAAGAGTACACCAGACGAGATTTGCTTTTGGATCAAGTCTAAAATGTTACTTAATATAATACATAAGATCTCCATATGATACATTTATGTGCTTAATTTCAGGGGAAAAAAATGATAATGCATTGATAATACATTGTTTGCGGCGGCCATTAATCATCCTCCAAACAGATTAATAATGATCATATGCATTGCAGCAGCTGAAAATACATGGGGAGCAGAGCTGAAGTATTTGTGTTTTTTTTTATTATTTTGAATTGAGCCACACAGATGTACAATAAGTAAATGAATTTAAAAAGTAAAAGAAAGCTTATTCTTATTCTTTTCAGTGGTTCTCACTTCGTTCTGTTGAGTGATTTTGCAAAGGAGTGAAATGTTTTTTGTAGACAGCTCAAATGCCTGAGATCACCTTGACTGAACTAGATTACCAGGACTAAAATTACTAAGGGGCAGCCCCTTGGTTGACGTTCCCATGCGTTGTATTGACCTACGGAACAGGATGTCAGCTACATGAGCTTGGAGACACTGCAGGCACAATTTCAAGGCAAGACCCATTTAATGAGGAAAGCACATTTAAGGCGGAGCAAAACGACAGTTCAAGGTTCCTCTCTGTGCCCGCATATTTTAATTAGCAAATCTAATTGTGGAATAAAACTGTTTGAGCTGAAACTAAAATAAATTAAATAAAGCCAACTGATATTAGATTCTAATTTAGACCATGGTGCTGATGAATTGAAATTTCATTCACCTAAATTACACGAAGATATGCAAAAAATGTTATCAGTATGTACTTGCTTGTTGCTTTTATTTTTCAATGAATGTATAATTTTTTATAACTCTTAACAATAATGAAATATAATTTGCCAATGCTTTTCATGCTCAGGCTTTGATTTCCATTTACGGTCGCATGTTCCCTGTACCAGGCCACAGAAAAAGAGCTGATTGGCTGCTGCCATCTGCTCTGTGGCACAGGAAGCTGCTCAGTAAGGTGCAGCCTACAATTCCTCGCACGTGCATCTCCCCAAGCCGCACCTTTCTCACAGCAGCTGGTACAGGTGTATTTTTGGACTGAATCAGGGAGTGGTGCAAGGTGGGGGGTGGGAGCTGTGAGATCAGGAGGGAAGTGGAAATGAGCACTGGCCACACACAAGGACGCGCCAGAAAAAGTCCACGGCACCAGGCGGAGAGACGTCCTGTAAGAACTGAAGTTTCATGCCCAAGGTCTAAAGGTGAGCTCATCAAATCCCTCATTTTTATTACGCTCCCTGGCAATCTATTTTAAATGTGGAAAGCTGAAAAAATTGCTGAAAAGGGCCGTGGCAGCAAGACAGGATTGGCTTTCCCTCATATGACTGAGCCTGATGCATTTCGTTGAATGCAAAGGACCGTGTTAAATTCACAACCATGTGGGTGATGAGAGGCACAACGAAATAAGGAATAGATCTTGGATCAGTGTGTCAAACTCCCCACTGATGTCACACGGTTAAAAAACGATTCTTTACCCAAATTTAACCTGAATCTCTAAACCTAGAGAAAGGAATTACAGTTGTAAATCCCTGAGTTTCCTCAAAGGAATCTGCATGAGCACTCATTCCTGAATGCCATGTGCTCACAATGTGATTTTCTTTTATGCAGTTCTACTGCTTTTATGCAATCACTATCAAGGAATAGTAAAATATTAATACTGCCATCAAAAACACAGAGGAAATGTCTGAAATGGTTGATATACAGTAACAGTCAAAAGTCAGAACATTGAAAATTATTTGCTTTTCCACATGATAAGGACCCTAAGCTCACCTCGATGTAGTAAGTATTATCCTGTGAACAAGGAAAGAGAGAGAGTGCTGTGACAAATGACCTGGCCCCACAATCCCCACCTAAACCCTACAGAGCTGCTTTGGGATGAGTTGGTTGAAGAATAAGGGCAAGGTGGCCAGCTTTTGCTCAGAACTTGTGGAAACTCCTTCAGGACTGTTGGAGAAGCATTTCAGGTGACAACATCTAGAAGCTGGTTGATAAAATGCCAAGGGTCTGGAAAGCTGCCATCAAAGCCAAAGGGGGCTATTTTTATGAGTCTAAAATTTAAGAAAATGTTGATGTTTTGAACATTTCTCTTGGTTGTTGCAGTATTTGACATGTAGTATTTGATATGTATATTATTACTCCATTGCCTTGAAGCCTATAAGGTGACTAGCATAGCTGAAATAGAGACAAATGCATTAAAAGCTGGTGTGTCTGGACTTTTGACTGGTACTGTATTAACCCTCTGGAGTTGGAGGCCTCTCAGCTGCTTTCAAGGTAGTCTGACATGCCTTGGCATTTTAAAATATTTCACCCATCTAAGAAACATTTATCCTAAAGTGCAATTTTACACACATTCAGCTCTCTATGTCATCCACCCATTTTCTGACTCCTATTCAGGGTTGCAGGGGGTCTGGAACGTATCTGACACTACAGGCGCAAGGTAGGGAACAACCCAGGATGGGGCACCAACCTATTGCAGCTCTCTGTATCAATGAGATATAAACATATACAGCCATTTTGGGTCACACTCAAAAATGACTGTATTGTTTGGCTTGTTGTCCATTTGCCAGGGGTCTGGAGTACATCTTAACCTCCACTCTTTAAAAATACAATGGCATTTTTAATTGCCTGTCTCGACTTAATTAACTGACCATTCATCTCTGTTAAAGGTTACAAGCAGCTTCTCTTTAGGCTTGGTAGAGCTAAAAGCCATATAAAGTGGTCTAATGGCTTTATATGTGTGAAGATCCCTATTCAAGGCCTTCCAAGATTTTATAATCTGGGCAAAATATCGAATGGAAATTTGCTTCTAAGATATGAATCTTGACTCGAGATCTGTGATGACTTGAAATTAGTCTGGGACACGCGCCAAGGATGGGATAGCTCTGCAAGATGCGTATCAAGTCAAATCAAGTAGGTGTATTGTCATTTCAGCCACATACACAGTACACAGTGAAATGCAACATTGTTCCTCCAGGACCATGGTGCAACACAAAGAACAAAAACAGAAACAACACAAGACAACGCAAGTGCAGGCATGCCAGCATTATACAGAATGCAAGGAGATATATTTTAAGGTATTTTTACATTATAAATAGCAGTAAGAGTTTGCCTCAGAGCAGGTGGCAATAGTGAGCGACGTTCTCCTTCTTGTTATGATGCATCGCACATCTAACACACTTGTGTCTTCACGAGTAGCTCTTCACCATGTCCGAGAGGATTCTGGCTGGGCTCGACGTCTGGTCGCCGTGGAGACCGGCAGGCGGTAGGATCCGTCGCCGCCAGTTCCCAGGAGTACCCCTGCCTCGTCTTCGGGCCCCCCCCCTAATCTCGCAGCTGGAGAAACAGCGGCCCAGTCCAATATACGGCAGTCTGAGAGCCGTCGTTAAGCCCTGCGACGGATATCTCCCTGAGATCCCGGAGCCGCGGCTGATAATTGGAGTCGTGCCAGAGGATTCTGGGGGGGGGGCCTGGAGGGCGAAGGAGAAGGCTCGCTGCGGGTGGGGGCGAGGGATAATACATTGTTTGCGGCAGCCATTAATCATCCTCCAAACAGATTATTTTTGTGTTTCCGAAAAGGGACAGGCATGCCGAAGAGGAGAAAGTGCCTCATGTGAGGGTTATTTCTGTTTTGCCTGCTCCAGCTCTTTTGTCCCTCTCAGCCATAGATTCTCCCTGGGCGCAGAATTCAGGCCTAGTGCCATCCAGCTGGCTGGGTTACTGCAAAAGCCACGCTAGACCTGCCAGGTCAGGTGACTCGGGTTACGTCAATGGCCGCCCGGGCAAGGCTATGAGATGGGGTGCGGGCAGGGCCAAATTTACCGGGGGTTGGGAGCCCGAGGGCCGAAGCCATTTTTGGGGCCCAACCTAAAGCTTAAAATGCTGCTGAGATGGCGGTAAAAAAAAATTGAGGCCACCTACAACTAGGGGTCCTGGGCTATAGCCATGGTTGGCCCATGCATAAGTCTGGCCTTGGGTGTGGGTGTGTCAATGAAAAAGAATGGGCGTGGCAGTGCCTTAGGTATGCCAATGACCTCGGGGGTGGTAGAAAACTGGGCGTGGCCTAAAATGGCAGAGGGCACAGAGATAGGGTTTGCTCATGGTTACGGGATAGCTTGAGATGGGCGTGGCAGTGAGATGGGCGTGGCAGTGAGCTGTGCGTGGCAGTGCCTCGCGCGCACACGCACACACCTCCTGGGGGGGGAATTGTTCCCGTCTGCCACGGCACTCAGCAGGGAGCGATGCAAAGATTAGGCAGGCAACCGCAAGCCCGAGAGCAGTCAGATGACAGATCAGCGGGGCATCATTGCGGCCATGAGCAGACATGACGGGTACAAAGGATACAGCAGGCCCAGAAGGTAATAAATGTTTAGTTTGAGTAAATTGTACAGTTGCTAAGCCTGGCCACACATTTCCACTGTCACCAAGGTCTATAATCTTTTAAGCACAAATCCCGTTACAGAGGGCTGGAAATCCATTTCCTTTTTCCACCTCTCTAAAATTGGTTTTGGAGAAATAACCATTCATCTTTTCTGTGGATGTAGGAGCATAAATAGCCATAGCCTTTAACAAGCTCACTTGCACCCGATAAACATATTAGCTTGGTTCTCTACCTGTGCCACAAAAAGCCAGCCGGCAGTCCCATCACCCTGCCCCAATTTGACCAGCCTCACAGCCGAGAGACATTTTCCTAACAACTATTTTAGCGAGAGCATCCCAGACGGTACCGACGTGACATAAAGAGCTTTCAATGTCTCTTCATATCCACGTACATCACTGCGGTTCATATTGACCTCGCTGTGATTCTCATATGCATCACTCTTGGATTAGAGCAGGGCCCCGTCCTGAAGAAAGTCCATAAGCAGCATTAAGAGGCTCTAACAGGTTCATTATGCACAGAGAACATTTTAACCCTGTACAGGAGCTTCGGTGAGATACTTATGATACATACAATGGACACATCAATAATACACTATAATGCCTGGTATAAGAATTAGTAAAGAGATACAGCATCTTCTATTGTCAGTCATAATGCATCATATTGTTAATTAGATTTTTTTAGGGCAGTGATGGCTTGATGGTTAAGGAAATGCACTTCCAATTAAAAGATTGAAGGCTGGAATCCCCAACCAGCAAGGCACCACTGAGGTACCCTGAGCATGGTACCACCCCCAAGCACTGCTCCCCGGGCGCTGAATTAGCTGCCCCCTGCTATGTCACATTTGGGTTGAATGCAGAGAATACATTTCGTTGTCGTGCGCTGTGTTGTGTCAAAAATGACTGCCGATTGCTGAATCATGACTGAATCATAAGCTCCCATGAAGTTCTCATCAATAATGCACTATAGATACTGTATTATGAAGATGCTATCCATCTGAATATATTATTTTCCATTAAAAGAATTACTTATATGCAGAATATAGAATTTATTTGGTTGCTTTGCATCTTTTCACTATGCAGAAATACCTTCTTTTGGCATATTTCCTGACAACGCAGGTCAGATTAGAATTTCTCAGATTTATTGCCTGTTTCAAAACATCCATCCAGTTTCCAACCTGCTTGTCCTACTGGGTCACAGGGGGTCTGGAGCATATCCCAGAATCAATGGGCATGAGGCAGGGAACAACCCTGGATTTGGGGGGGAGGGCAACTGATCACAGGGCACACTCACACATGCACACCTATGGCCAATTTAGGAACTCCAAATAGCCTCAGCATGTTTTTGGGCTGTGGGGGAAAACTGGAATACCTGGAGGAAACCCCGTGACGGCACAGGGAGAACATGCAAACTCCACACACATGTAACCCAGGCAGAGGCTTAAACCTACGTCCCAGAGGCGTGAGGCAACAGTGCTAACCACTGCACCACCACGCCACCCAAGTGCAAAACATTTCTTAGAAAAATAAACAAAAAATAATCAAACGTAATAAGTTACATTACCTTAATGAAACAACAAAAATAGTTACATTACTTATTACATTTTTTACAAGGTGATTAGTAATTGTAACCTATTACATTAAAACAGTAATCTTCCCAACATTGTACGTATGCAGTATAAAGTGATGTGTGTTTCACATGTGTTTCAGTTTGATGGAGCACTGTAATATATTAGCTTCCTTCACTGGAGTAAAAACACTGTACAGTGCTCAGAAGTGAAGCAGGCCAGTCACCTTTCAGTGCCAAGGCCACATGCCGGCCTTCGTTGCCGACCCCTCACTTCAAGTGTAGATGCGGGACTCTTCCCTCCCTGGGGTCTTGTATGATACTGTGCTTTCTTTTCGAAGCCTTGACTTCCAGCTACTGAGGCGCTCCAAGCGGTACCCTGGGTAGCAGAGTACATGCCTCACCCTTTGTCGTCTACCTCCAAAGGCACAAATTGCCCATTCCTGCCCTGACAGGGACTCTTTAGGCGAGAAATGCTAGAACTTCTGGAAAGCAGGCAACTGGAAAACAGGTATGGGGAGATATAAAAAGCCCGGCTTTACAGCCACCTCCCTATCAAATTTTAATGCATTTCAACTGTTTTTTTTCTGAATGTACCGTCATTTTCTATCCCCCATTTTTTTTTTTCACAATGTTATTCACATCTGATTCTATAACAGCCTCGCCTGTCTGCAGCATCATCCCCACCTACCAGGAAGCCGGCTACAGAACAGACGTCCGCTCCTCCAAGACATTTCACACGCAGTGAATCACCGGCACATGTACAGGAGAGCTAAGCACTGATTTGAGACGCGGCGTAACGCTGCCTGCCAGCAATCAGCGATTCCTATCCACCTTATATGCCAACAAAGCCGCGCTCCGAAGCCAGCCAAGGATCTTTGGCCGACATCTAAACCCCGCTCTCCCTCGGCAGAGTGACGGCTTTGTTTTGTTCCTCCGCTAGGGGCATCATATTCTGAAAATAACAGGCAAATCTGAGCTCTGATCCCAGCAGCAGAGCTGCAGCCCATGCTTTTGCTTCTGAAGGCGTAAGGGAAACAAGATGGCCGTCAGTCATAATGCAGAAAAGATATGCAATCATAATGATTTACACAGTTTAAATGGCTGGGTCTCTTTGGCAGCCTGTGTTCCTGGTTCTGTGACTATCTACCATTGCTTGAGGGCTGGTAAAACGCAGTACTGTATATAGATGGTGTTTCGGTGTTTATTTTCAATTAGCTAATTGAATGAATTAAATGAACTTTTTGGAGTCAAGTCTCTACAGAGGTGTTCAATTCAGGATTTTGGTGAAGAAAGGGGTTTAGGAGGCTGAGCTGGGTAGAGCCTCCTTGGTGGTCACTTTTTCACCTTCTTTCTTCCTTCTTGCACTGCACAGCCTCTTTTGCCAGGATTATTGACCGCAGGCAACTGAAACACTTACCCCTGCTATGTTCAGTATCAGACGCCACAAGATAGAATGAGTCATTTCAGGAACCCTGTGGACTTGCTGTACCCGTACAGTGAGGGAAGCCAAGAAGTCATCGACTCGTTCATTCAGCACGTACATAACAACACCTACATGAAAAGGTGTATTACAGGCATATCAGACACAGAGGCAGACATCTCACAATTAAACCTGGGTATTCATTTAAGGCATACAAACACCCTCACATAAAAGGACCTGACAGCTCTCTATAAGGAAAAAGGCCTCCGATCTCCTGGGGAAATTAAAAACCGTTAGGAAACAGGACTCATGATCATAACTTCTTGGCCTTTACTGCCCTCAAGTGGTGTGTCTAGAGACTGCGCCGTGCACTCAAGTTCCAGAAATAAAACAGGTGCAATCCGTTTTCATTCTAGGGCTACCTCTAATTAGCATTGTCATCACCTGCTTTATTGTGTATGCATAATCCACTGGAAAGGATTCAAAGTGTATTCATTTATCCTTGCAGGAATAATTTCATTCATTTCGAACATACACCAGTTCCTTTGTCTATAGAAAACATGAGATCCCAACTGACTCCCAGCTAATTTTTCCAAAGCATTAGCTGAATTAAAAATGCGTTAGAAATGCTAAATACTCAACATGTCAATATTTTTGTTGTGCATAAAAAAATAAAATGATTCAGGAAATTACAATGATGTGTGAAGACAATAAACAAGAAATAAAAACAATTCAGATTGTTTGTCAGAATTGATATTTCTTTCAAAGAATGATAATTAATAATGAGTATAAGAATTATGACTGAAATAATGAGATGTTTCAGAAGTCTTTGTTTGCTTTATAGTGTTCTCTTTTTTTAGACTGTATCCTGTGGGTCTGATGACACATTGCTTTGACATAGTATGACATCTGATATGATTATTTTCATAAAAGGTCAAGCACAACTGCTTCAACAAAAATGAGCTTAACAAAACTCTCATTGTTATCATATAACTACAAGCAATGTCTGGAGGGAAAAAATGGGTAATGAATTAAAAAACAAGTCAAAGATAAAGATTAAAAATGTTACAATACATTACATTAGTAGGAGTATTCTTTGATGGCGTACGGAGTGGTTAGACAGTCAGATACACACATTATACAGCCTAGCAAACAAGCACCGTGCCTGGCCTGCTTGATGCAATCTCAGAGATAAATAAAGCTGTTTAATAGCAAAGTATCTGCCCTTTGAAATATTGTAGTTACATAATTTGCAATCAACACTTTTTGTCTTCTGACATTAAAGTTTCTTGGAAAACCCTGCAAAGGCCAGACAAATGGCTGCCTTTACTCCTTATATCCCTCTAGGAAACTATACTGGCCCCACAAGGGCAGGAGTATAATTACAAGTAAGTAAAAAATATCTGTTAGCGAACCGGTGTTTGTTACAACCCAGTAATTTGAAAAAATTAAGAGTCATTTGTGTTTTGTTTTCTTTTTTTTTTTTTTTTTTTGGGGGGGGGGGGGGTAAGCAATATTTACACACGGGGCTGGGGGTGTGGATACCCACGATTTCCTGAAAGGAGGTG
>JAABNY020000002.1:3851525-3861842 GCA_015164015.2 Brevimyrus niger | reverse complement strand
GATTTTTATAAAATAGAATTTTCCCTTATGGGGACCAGGAAATGTCCCCATAAGGGGAAAAAAATGGATATTTATCATGTTATGGGGACATTGTGTCCCCATAAGGATACGTAAACCTGTTTGCACACACACACACACAGACACACACAGGCAGTCATGTTATCATATCTATTCTAAATCTATAGGCATCAGTATATGGATTCAGTCACTCTTTTGCAGCTATACAAGCTGCCACTCTTCTGGGAAGGAAACGGAGTCTGTCGATAGGATTTTTTTCGTCAGTAATCCAGAAGACCATTTGTGAGGTCAGATACCTCTGACCTGCTTCATACTGGCATTGAATGTGAAGGCCTGGCTCACAATCTCTGTTTTAGTTAATCCCAGAGATGGTTGATGGGTTCGAAGTCAGGGCTCTGTGTAGGCAAACTCACCCAGCTCTGTCTTTATGAGCCCAGCTTTGTGCACTGGGGCTCAGGTGTCCATGACTACCAGGCACTAGTTTCCATATCAACTGACCCATTGAGCAATTAACGCTCAACAGTTACAAAAACCCACCATTTTTCACAAACGTATGGCAATTTCCTTTTTGCGTGGCCTGGGGAATCATAAGGCATTGCTATCAATGGTAAGGTAAGTTATGTAATGACTGATTGGCTTTGTAATGTTACTTATTACAGGGCAGGACATGTGCTGACAGATGTGTACAAGTTATTACAATGATCTACTACTGGGTGAGATTAATGTCCAAAAGACAAATTGTAAAAGTATGTATTGTAACAGTTATGTAGTGTGTAATACAGCCTGGCAGCAGAGGTGGACATTTCGGGTGCAGAAAGTAAAAATCCAGACCAGGATTTTGGTTCAACCACTTGAGTACTATATGATTGTGACTCTCTATGCTCAACTGGTTGGTTGAAACAAAATCCTCATTTGGATTTTTACTTTCTGAACTTAAAATTATTACCTCTGTCTGGTAGTTATACCATTCAAACAAGGTAATCCAGAAAAATATGCCTGAAGACCAGTTTACTTGAGAACAAATCCAGTAGAAAATTTATCAAGTGTAATGTACTAATACATCACATAAATCTTTTCTATGTTATCATGTAAAACAAATACATCATGATTAAATGTACACATAAAAGGGGAGAAGTCAAGCAATAAACATTGTGACATCAATAAAGTGAAAGCCAAACATAGCACCAAGAATGTGAATAAAAATGGACTGTCCCAATAATTAACTCTCAGCCTCTTCTTTTTCATCCTCTTCCTCCTTGGCATCAGGATCTTTTGCTGGCTAAATGGCGTTAATGTGAGACAGGCATCAGGCAACATGCTAATCAATCAGAGCGTGGTATACAGACAATGCATATTCATCATGCCTTTTATGGCGTTTTTCTTTGTAAAATGTTGGATTATTATTATTTTGCTGTGAAACAGAGGAAACTTCTTTCCTCAGTTAAATTAAAAGCTGCTGCAAGTGATCTACTTCAAAGAATCTAAGATGTTTATAGGGTTCATTCTGTAGAACTTTATGTACATCGTGTGTGATGAAAAGGACAATGGCTATTGTAAAGAGCTTTGAGACTTATGTAATGTTGTGATAATGCACTATGCAAAAAAAAGTAGTTTATTGTTTGTTTGTTATGTGTAAGAAGGGAGGGCTGCAGCTGGCCAAAGTGCTTTAATTGGCCGCCGCATAATAGCCCCTTGCTTGGGTCACATCGTCAGATCCAGCTGAGAAGGAGCCCCCCCCTCGTTCTTGTGATACGTGTCGGCCGGTGCTCAGCGGATCACCTCGTCAGACTGTTCTTTCCGCCATAAGCAGTACAGCCACAGGGTCGCGGCCAGAATGCCGATCACCGTGACCAGCATGGCAGCCGTCATGATGAGATCTGCAGCACAGGAGACAGAGGGAGCAGATCGCCCCCATGTTTAACAGCCGGTCCTTCAAGAGTTTGCAACAAACCGATGGCCGAATCCTGATCAATCTACTTGTGTGACTTTCCCCCTGTCCCTCTTTTTAAACGTGCAAGGATGAAAGGTAAACCTGAAAAGCACATTTTAGCCTGTTTTTCCTTTCAAAGAAGCTCTGCAAGGTATTGTGTGTCACCAGACAGACGCATAGCATTTAGGGAAGGGAATGTAAGCATGTAAGCGCGGCCTGTACACTTATACCCTTCTCACCATTGCTCTGCGTTGTTGGTTTGGGATCCATGTAACCATATGGAGTTTGATGTGTAAGACGTCTGCTCCTGCACACCTGCACCAGAAAGACAGCAGTGACTGCACAATCATCTTTAGACATGTGTGGGACACACCCAGTCACTCAGACTTTGGGCCTGAGGCTCTGGTCCCTCGAGGAATAGGTATATGTGTGTAACGTATCACTTCATAAAAAGACTACCCTTATTAAGTGTTTATGCATGGTTTATAATCAGATTATTTATTATGTTGGAACACCATGCAAATCATTAAAAGACAATTATAAACAAGTTAAAATGTTTTTTTTATTATTATTTCGTTTATTTTGCTACCATTTATAAGTGGCAATAGTAAGTCTTTTTGTAAAGTGGTATCTCTTTTTGCTGTGTCCAAGTATTCTTTACTACAATGTCAGCCATGAGCTGAGGTTAATGTTTTGGCTCTAAGAGTCAGTTTACGGTAGGACTTGTATGTGCCTTGGAGCAACTCTGTTGTGAAAATAAAGTGATGTTTACACTGACTCTGATGCACTAAGTGACTGTCTGTTACACTGTTACACTACCATTGGTTCCAACTTAAAACCTCAACCTTGAAGATTAAGATTAACAGTTAAATTAAGACATAAGTGAAGATGTAATTACACAATTCTGTTGAGCTAAATGGGTCACTCTGCCTGACAACTATTAACTGTGCTCTCGCCTCTCTTTTCAGCCGTGGGATGTTCAGGTCAAGATAAATTTCAGTGAAAAAGAACCGGTTCTGGATATGCTTCACAAAAAGAGCAACATGGCTTCTTCTGATTATTATTATTAATAATAATAATAATAATGTTGTTGTTATTGTTTTTTGGGAAACAAAGCATAGCTGTACAATGAATAAAAAACGCATCACAAAATTGTAAGAATATGTTGTATTAACCAATTTTAGTTTTAAAAGAACAGGTCACAGCAAAATAAACAAGTCAATTTATTACTCAAGGAAATTACAGTCATGGCACCAGCACATCAGGCTGTTTTACACAGTGCAGTAGCTCCCTGCGATGGGCACCATGATGGAGCGCAAAGGCTTTGGTAAAGGACACAGTGTTTGTTCTTTATCAGACGGGCCTCCCAACGGTTCATGGTGTAATCTCTGGTGTGGTCTGGGTGAATATCAGCTCTGCTCTTGTCTGTATTGTATTTGTATATAGAAGTTGACTATAAACCCTGTGACTAATCTCTGAATTTTCTCTAAGAAGATATTAATGGACAGAGCACAAGCATCTATATAACTTAATAGGGATACTTAGTCCTCATAGTCATTATATAAAACAGGGAGTTACACATAATAAATACTTTTTTTGTTCTTTTTGTAATGCTGAATATTGAGTCTTTCATCTCACTGGCAGTCCTCTAACTATCTGCTCCTCAATTGTGGGCCTTCAAACTTCAAACAATCAGGACTGTTGACAATCAGGTATTTTAAGACTGATATTATTAGAACCATGCCAGCAAGTCACACCACCACAACTTCAACCAGAATCTCCAAAACCTAAACAAAAATATATATTTTTTTCTCTTAAAACCCTTTCACTCCACACTTTAAAACAAGAGTCTATGTTATTTAATGAAAATCCTATGCTACACTGAGAGAAGCTTTCCCACAAAGTAACAGAGAGCTTCAGTGCTCCTCGGGTCTTTGTTTCGTGTTTCACTCTCAGACATTAAAGTTTAAGGGGGGGGTGCTGCACGTAAAGTCAAAGTGAAAGTTCTGAAACAGTCATTTTGCCATGCAGCAGAATCTGCATCGAAGGCTGGTAGAAACAGGAAACCTGCTTTTGATGTTACACTGACATCAGAGAAAAGGAGCAACTGTGTTGCTCTAGTGTATCTCAAACTCACTCATTTTTTAAAATAGATTTTTAAATAAACACAAAAAATATTCAGTACGTCTTCATTTAAACCCAAAAATGAGCCCAGACAAAACATAACTTTTAATTTCAGTTTGTCCCAGGTTGGTCTGCCTTTTTACAATTAAAAAACAACCGTAATTATTCAACATGGAGCTTTTCCAGTGAGCAGGCAACAAACTGAAATTAAGCCATATTTATCCTGGCAAAGGTCACAGAAAAGATCTTAGGCCAAAAAACAGGCAGCAATTAAGAAGGTCCACAGAAACAGAACACAAAAGCTGCCTACCTGTGCCAAACAGCCAATGCCCAGGACGGTACCGTCGCTCACTGTCCAAGGCGGGAAGTGTCTGATGCTGATCCAGTCGAGGAGGCGGGAGATGGGAGCGAGGGCCGGCCGTCCCACTGGGCGTCGGCATCACGCTGGAGAACTTATCTGTGTAACCAGCAGCATGTAGAGGGTCTGGGACACCACATGCAGCCGCTTGATTACGTGATGAACAGGCTGTGGCGCACAGCCCTGAATGGCAGGCAAATGCCTTCCTGTCACCAGCAGCAATTGGGTTCCCTCTTACATGGTGCCTCATTAAGTATTAAAGCCAATGAATCTCCTCGATTCAATACATTACATTAAGGGTCCTTAATGTCCTCGGACCTCGCAAACAAACTGGACAGGCCACAGTAAATATTCCCAGTTATGTTGTTTTCGCATCATATTTTTATGCAAAGACAGACGGTGATGCATGCTTGAAATATTCCCTCATGTGATGCAGACGTTTGCTGTTCCCGGGTTTTCTGAGACTCTCAGACTCATGCGTTTTGCTTTGACTGCATGGCAGCTGCTAGGACCGTTGCCCTGGATGTAATCACAGAAAGCCGATGGTAACCTGGTCCACATCAGTAAACCCTTATATAAATGTTCTTCATCAAAGTGACATTTTCTTTCTAGTCTGAAGGCTAGTATTGCAGCACCATTTTGTATTTTTAGAATTGTCTCTATAGTCATGGTGTTGGCTTCTGCTTTGCCCTAATGTTTCTCTCACCCTCCTTTCCCGTACTCTTTTCGTGCCTCACATTTTGAATTAGATTTTTACCAGCTGTTTTCTCACTTTTTGAAGTCAATCCCATCAGAGGAGCATCTCCTTCATCAATGGATAAAGCAAGAATCAGAGGGAAAAGATAACTGAGCTACATTAAGCTTTCAGACATTGATAATCAACACAGAGCAAGAAGCCAGCAGCAGCCTGTCACTGGGAAGAGTTTTTGTGATCACTGTAGTCATCGTTTATGACTGCATATCATCTGATTATAAATGTTTACAAAAAGGCCAGCAAAAAATAACTTAACTCAGGAACTGAACAGTAACAGACAATGTAATTTTGGTAACACTTTACTTTAGGGTGCACAAATATTTAGTAGTATCTCAGTCATGAATGAATATAATAGCTACTTATCTTAAATAAAGGTTTATCTCACTTAAGATAAAAAATGCACCATGATTCATTAATTAAACATGAGGTCAGTATTTCACTTGTGTTATTCATGACTTGTTCCTTCAGTAGTTCCTTAGTAAATCTTCAGTAGTTTTACAGAATTAACATATAGTAACAAATATAGTAAGTGTATCCATAATTGTTCCCATAATTGTATCCACTAGTGTTCTTGAGTCACAACAATGACACTAATATACACTGACCCTCAAATACACTGACCCTCATATTACACTGACCTTCATAAACACTGACCCTCATAACCACTGACCCTCATATACACTGATCCTCATATACACTGATCTTCATAAACACTGACCCTCATAAGCACTGACCCTCATATACACTGATCCTCATATACACTGATTTTCATATACACTGATCTTCATATACACTGACCTTCATAAACACTGACCTTCATAAACACTGACCCTCATAACCACTGACCCTCATATACACTGTGAGTTGACCACCAAAGCCTAACTTTAGTTCTTTTAATCTGTCCTGCCTGGTGGCGTATGTCCCCCGAGACGCCCCCCGTCTCCGTCTCCCTACTTTATTGCCCTATTCTTTTAAACGATAATGAAACCTGTCCTTACCTATCTTTAGGGCGCCTCTTTAATGCAGATGGTTGTCCCCCGGCTCTCCGCCAGGTGATCGCCTCCCCAGGTCTCTTCTCCTATCCTGTTCGTGATGCCAATTTACGTAGTGGTTTTTCCTTCCCCGCCAAATCACGAAGTCAGAAGCCGCTGGTAATGATCCAAGTATAGTCTTTATTGCAAAATGAAGTTACAATTAAGGCCAAACACAAAGCGTGTCCATTACTGTTTTACACCAACTTTTATACATTTTCTCATTATGTAATAATGCCTTGTCACTTAAGCGTCATCATTCCCTCAACCATTCACCATCGTTGTTTTCTCCCTTAATCCACACCCCTATATGCTATGCTTTGTCAATCAACTCTTTTACTGTTTGGTACTGTTTGGCTGAACATAAGGGCGACGTGACCATCTCTACTCAGTTTTTTAAGATGCCCAACAGTGAACTTTTTGGTGAACTCAGGTGGAACCCCATCCTTCAGTAGCAAACCTTGGCAGCTTCTGCTTGTTGCAGATTGTCTGGGTAAGTGGTTAATAACATATTTGTCCTACATAGTGATAAGCTGTAGCACTAATAAAGCAGACACTCATACTGTACATCAAAGGCTAACAAAACAGCTAACAGATACAGAAACTTCTTAGCCAACACCAGGTGCTCATTTATACAGTGGTACCTCGGTTCTCGAACTTAGTCCGTTCTGGACTCCGGATTGAATCCAAAAAAGTTTGAGTTCTGATCAAATTTTTCCCATAAGAAATAATAGACAACCAATTAATTGGATCCCAGCCCCCCAAAATTACACTTAAATATGTTTTTTATTTTTTTGCATTTAAACACAACATGAACAGGATAACACAAGTAGAGCATTTTTTTCTTAATGGCTTCCAAAAGGATAAGGATCTTATCCCAACATTACCCCTGTCCTGCTCCGATCTTCTGTTCCTTCCATGTGCCACGCTCCCTAGTTAACCTTGTATGGGATCCCTATGTGACCAGCTGTTTCTGGTTGTTGTCATTAGCCCTCTGTATTAAGTCCGCCTTTCAGTTTGTTTCCCCAGTCCAGTCATTTGGTGCGTTCGACTTCCTTATAGCGCTGGCTTAAAGCAACACATTCTGATCCTGACTCAAGGCATTATGGTTCCATGCATTGCGATCTCTCACCCGGCTGCACAAACTGAAACCGCCTCCGTGACGACACACCTTTGCCCTTATTGGCTGAAGAGTTTAGTTACACGCATGACGTTTGTATCCCAGGCAGTTTTGATGCATAATCTGCTATTTCTCCAGAATATCATGTAAAGCAGCGAGAACTGGTGTTCAGTTAATTTACCTGATAAAATAAAGTTTAAATAAATTACATAAATGCTCTAATAGTACACGTAAATTGGAGATTTATTTATTGTTAGTTACTGTACTGTACGCTGCTTTATTTGGTTAATCATCCAGTCTGTGAAGAAGGCATTCCAGTAGGAATTACATTGTAGTATGACTCATTTCATGGCGCGTACAATTTATATTAGATCTGTGTTCACGATTCGACTTCTGATATTCAGATCGAGTTTTAGGTCAAACTGGTTTGTTCGACTTTCAAGAAATTCAATTTTCTAATGAGTTCGAGAACCGAGGTACCACTGTACTTGTTTTTCATCACATTGTGCACAGCAGTAATTGGTCTGCCTTTTCTAAAGCTTACAGGGTGTAGCTCAGTCCTAAAGATTACATTCTCTATGCGTTATGAATAAACTAAATAATATTCCATATATTTCTGAAGTGCTAAATAGTATTACATAAAAATTTGCATAATATATATATATATATATATATATATATATATATTGTGCAAATTTATATATTTACAAATATATATATTTAAGTGCTTTGAGTTATGTGCTTGATGGAAGAATAGGATCCGTAAAGTGATGATGACTGAGCAAAACTCACTGGTCTGGTTAAGATAGTGAGCTAATTTTCACTAGTACAGAGCAATAAGTGTAAATATTTTTTTATCTAACAATTACATTTTTAACACATTTTACAAACTTCCCATACCAAACGAATTTAGATCTATTCTGCATCACACCTCCAGGCACATCTTTTCATCTGCCTCCAAAACTTAGACAATAGTTAGGCAATGTGCTCCGGGGTTGACTGGTGCTTTGACAAATGTATGCCGCTGTTATTGGAGGATACTTGTTGCCCAGCACAACGGCAGCAGAGCACCCTGAGAACTTTGCCCCTGAAGTCATCAGACACATAGTTGTAGATGAAGGGATCAATGCAGGGACCAAAGCAGCTGAAGGCCAGGCTGACTACATAGGGCACATAGAGGTTGTACTTTTTTCCTGCGCACTGCAGAAGCAGGAGGATGTTGCTGGGGAGGAAACATGCAAGGAAGACCAGCAAGACCAGGGCGGTGAGGCACGCAGCGTAGGAGTAGCGGTGCCCTCTGGCCAGAAGGGTCTTCAACACGGAGCCATGGCAGAAAAAAATTACCAGCAGGGGGAGCAAGAAGCAGAGACTGAAAAGGCTGGCATAGTAGGGGAAAAAGAAAGTGGTCAGCAAAGGCTCAAGCTGGGCATCATGACAGGTGTTCATGGGAGGGTCACAATGCTGGTAGGACTGGCGAAGGAGTAAGAGGGGCAGCATGGCCAACAGGACCACCACCCAAACGGACACACTCATGGCCAGGGAGGTGCGACGGCTGCGCAGGGTCAGAGCACTATAGGGGTGCACCAGAGCTATATACCGGTCTATGCTGATAAATGCCAAGGTGAGTACTGAACCATACATGCTACCATAGAGCAGAGCTATGACCATTCGGCACAGTGGCTCACCGAAGAACCAGTCATTGCCAGCAAAGTGGTAAGTGATGCGGAAGGGCAACATCAGAAGGAGGAGCACATCCAGCAGTGTCAGGTTGATGAGGAGGATGGTGGATGGGATCTTCTCCGTGTGGAAGATCAGCACCCACAGGGCCAGGATGTTCGCAGGGAGCCCAACAAGGAATGCAACCGAGTAAAGGACGGGTACCACAATCACGGTGGTGGGGCTCTGGATCTCCAGCTTGTCTTCTTCTGACACCAGGATGAAAATGCAGTTAATCTGGTTGTGCGGGATGACAGTGGTGTTTGTCTGGTTGTTCGGGGTGACAGTGCTTGTTAACTTCATTATCAAAAATTCACCTTTTAAGAGACAGGAACAGAGGAGTCCAATGAGTATCACCTTCCTGATGACAGAGGAGTCAAACCCCCAAACCTGGAGGTCTGAGTGTTATTCACTAAACAAACGCCTTTTAGTGATGGACAAAATGACGCTTTTTTGGGACACAGTTCATTTGATTCAGTTCACTTACAAGATTGGTTCTGATCATCAACCTGTTCAGTGGCACTTCCTGTTTGCATAAAATAAATCTGAAACACAGATATGTCAAAAATAGCCTATTATTTCGGCTAAATAGTGTTGAGTAAGCTAAATACCACTAATAAGTCATGTCAACATTGTACCATAGCTACTCATATTAGTTAAAAACACACACCTACGTGGTCAGGTAACAAGTTCAAACACTAATAATTCTTGGTTAAAATAATTTAAATCATGAAAATGACGCATCTCTAAAACCCAGTCCCCTATATGCACACTCTCTTCCACATTCTGAGTTCGCCAGCTGTTTCACTTACGGCACTTAGTAAAGTACCATGAAGCTAGCAAGAATAAGCAAGAATAATGAACCAGAAGTACTCCCGCTGTCACGGTTACAACAAAGTATTAAAAACATGCCCTGAGATATCAATGTGACTTGTGGCTTTGTGAGAATACACCAAGATTTTGCTACGTTTCTCATAGCGAAAACAAATTCCTTTCAGCCTTGTTTCCATGACAGCAGTACTGGCTGAAAACTGGCCATATTGGGATTCTCTGATGGTTAAATAAGAGTATGTTCCAAATGATAGCTGACAATCAGATGTGTAAGGTGTACACCCCCTTCTAAAGCCCACCCACCCACAAAAAAAGTACCAAAAGTTAGAAGCAAAAAAAAACATTCCAGAGGCAAAACAAAATCCATCCATTTTCCAAACCGCTTATCCTACTGGGTCGCGGGGGGTCCGGAGCCTATCCCGGAAGCAACAGGCA
>JAABNY020000002.1:3801404-3837769 GCA_015164015.2 Brevimyrus niger | reverse complement strand
GAAAAATAGTAACAGACCCCGGTGATTTTTTTGCTAAACCTTATTGATAAATTAGATTAATTTATCCATCCATCCATCTATCCATCCTGAAACTGCTTATCCTGTGCAAGGTCGAGGGAACATTAGATTCAGTCATGCTAATATATACCTTTCTTTCCATCCTCCTTCTCCTCCCATATCCAGGCAGGACCAAGCTGCACGTATCTCAGTGAAAATTCTATCAATCTACCAATCAGACCAGCTTGGTGCCTTGCTACATTCTTTCAATTCTGTCTCCTTTGAGTCTATCATAATGCTTTTTTGTCATAGGTAATTGTATAGTCTGTTACTAATGTATATTGATGCCGTTAAAGTATGTTAGTATAATAAGGTATACTTAAATATTGCTTAAGAATGCTCAATGAATGCTTTATGAATGCATTATGAAGGTCCACTGAATATTCCACAAATGCATAATGGAGGCATTATGAAAGTGTTGTTGATGAAAAGCGTTATGACATATTTAAATATATGAAACATTTACCTTCTGTTCTTATTATTTTTACTCTTTTAGTGGCTCAGTGGGCAGCATTGTTACCTCACACCTCCAGGGCTGCGGGTTCAAATGTCACTTCTGCTGTGTGTGTGTAGAGTTTGGTGCAAGCTGGTACCGCATCTTGCGGGTTTTCTCCAGCTACTCCGGTTTCCTCCTGCAGTCCAATGACATGCAGTTAGGCTGATTCCAGCTCTAAAAGGCCAGCAGCACATGCCTGCGTGGGCGTCTATGTGTCCTGCGATGGACTGGCATCCTGTTTGGGATGCCCTCCCTACTCCGCTCCCTCTGCATCCTCCCCTCCATCCTCCTGATGCCGACCGGAGGAAGCATTCAGAAGACGGATGCATTAATTCTTTTCGGTTTAACTCCGCCAATCATTAATTAGCTTACTTTTGTAGAAAATGGGAACTGTATCGACTATAGGATGGTCTATACTGGTCTGTACTGGTTAGAACAAGGGCAAGGGAGTGTACATATGCATAAACAATTCCAGGCATGCAAACAGCCACATGACCAAGAAATACTGCGCTACCGATCTGGAGTTTATCATGCCTAAGTGCAGGCCTGTTGAAGGATTTCACGGTACCAACCGTGAGCACAGTGTTTGTTCCAACACAAGGTAGAACTTACCCAGCCCTTAACTGCACAATGCTATAAGAGAACTGCAGAACAGTTCTGCAGCAACTGCAGCATCCTAAAGCAGCAATCAGTAACCAGGCAATACTACCTAAATGCCATCAAAATGCATACTTTACAACCAAAGAAAAAGACGTTATGAGCTGTGTATACGCTAACATACATAGCTGCAAATCCTCCCCAACCACTACCACCATCATCACTTAGACAATCAGATTATTTGTCTTCTTATTTAGTTATATTTCAAGACTTCCTACTGCTAAAGTCAAACCAACCATAATGTCAGTGGTAGTCTGGCCTGAGCCAGTGAAGGGGAACTTTGGGAAAAGTACAGTCTGGAATCAGCCTTTAAAAACACCCAGATGGTATTTAGTTTATACAGTATAAGTGTATTCATCAGGCTGATAAAACATCTGTTTAAATGCCTTGTCTGCCTTGATAAAATGAGGAAAAACTCAGATATACCGACTCTTTACTCAAACCAAATGAGATACCAGCATCTTACTTACTGCCTTTGCAAGCATATCAGGAGTTCAGCACACATGCTTGTAAAACAGAACGAAAAATTATCAGTCAAACCAAGAATGCGTAGCCTTTCAGCTAGAAGCGGCCTCTGGAGCAATATAAAAATGTTAAATGTTTTTAATCTGCCAATATGCTGTATAATCTCATAATATAACTCCTTGACCTTAGTAGTGGGTAAATGAGAAACATAAAAGAAAAACACCGCAAAGAAAGGCCATTTAAATATGAATAAATCATTCTTGAAGACCTCTCTCTATTTTCATCCATAAAAATGCTACAGCGAATCACAGCAAACATGCATAAAGTAAATCACATAGTCTGCCAACATCCCCAGTGCATTTATACACTTTCACTCCCCTGTATATTCATATCCAGGCCTTCGCATCAGCATTCATGCTGGGCAGGCATGCAGGCAGCTCAGGCTCAGAGGACGCAACTCACGGAATTCAGAGGCGTTTCCTGCAGCCATGGGGCCGGCCAGGCTGCTCTGACCTCCTGAAATCCAGCCGAGTGCCAGCAGCAGCTGCAGGGCTCGAGTTGCGGAAGGCCGGGCCATGGAATCGGGAACCTCTCTTCGTAGTGTTCTGTTACGTTTGGGTTCTGCCTGCGTCTGCTCCAAGGGGACAGGATGTGAAAGAGTCTAGCCTCCCCTCTATACAGAGTGTATGGGTTTTCCTCTTTCCAGTTACCACCCCTTTCCTCTTTCTGATACACTCATATACACACCCTCAGCTAGACTTACAGGCACATGTGCTTACAATCACCTCTCTCACACACGCACACACACACACACAAATTCAGACACATGTTTTCAATCCAAACTCACATTTGCCTTTTATACTAATGCAGTCACACATGTCCCTACACGCACAACCCCATAATGTACACATTTGTAAACATGCGCGCTAAAAAATACACAAAGGCAACACCCAAACACATGCAGTGTTAGCCAGTAATGTACAAATACCCACTCGCTCATACAGTACATACTTCTTATCACATACTAAAACATACATACATGAACGCTATTTTCCATATGACAGTAATAACATAAGAACTTAAGAAATTTACAAATGAGAGGAGGCCATTCGACCCACCAAGCTCGTTTGGGAGGAACCTAATAACTCAGAGTTGTTAAAATCTTATCTAGCTCTGATTTAAAGGAACCCAGGGTTTTACCTTGCAATACACTAAAAGGGAGACCATTCCATACTCTAACTACACGCTGCGTAAAGAAGTGCTTCCTCAAATTCAGTTTAAAATGTTTTTCTGCTAATTTCCACTTATGGCCATGAGTTCTAGTATTTAAACTGATGAAACGTCCATGCTAAAGCTACAAATATTAAATATTGTGCCTTTTAAGGAAATAGCTTGTCAACTTTTTTGTAATTTTTTCTTACATTATTCCTGTAGAGAAGTAAAAAAGTTTTCAGATCATATAAAACATATTATATTAACTTTCTTACATTAATTTAATTGTCTATGTCAAGTAACAATATTTTATATATTTTTTGTGAAATTCATTCTTTTACTGAATGACATACTGCAACTACAATGTGCCATTGCACATAAGTCCAATAACCAGTCCTACAAAAGGTGCCAAAGACATCCTAATTGAACTATAAAAGTTTTACTAACATCAGTTTTTATGATGCTTTTTGGCAATTTGCATACACTCAAGAATGTTATCAAAAGTGATCAGATAAATTGCACCTAATTCCAAAGCCCCTCTTTGCTATGAAAATGAAAACTTAATCCAGCCAGCCCTGCCACACAAGGACCTGCTGACACTTTTCAGTGATTCTCTTGTTAACACAGGTGAGAGTGTTGATGAGGGCAAGGCTGGAGACCAGCTTGTCATGCTGTTTGAGTTAGAATAGCAGATTGGATGCTTTAAAAGGAGGGTGGTGCTTGAAGTCATTGTTCTTCCTCTTTTAATCATGGTTACTTGCAAGGAAACATGTGCAGTCATCATTGCTTTGCACAAAAAGGGCTTCACATGCAAGCATATTTCTGCTAGTAAGATTGTACCTAAATCAACCATTTATCAGATCGTGAAGAACTTCAAGGACTCAGGTTCAGCTGTTATGAAGGAGGATTCAGGGCACCCAAGAAAGTCCAGCAAGCGCCAGGACCGTACAGGATTGGGGCACTACCAGGGTAGAGCTGGCTCAGGAATGGCAGCAGGCAGGAATAAGTGTACCTGCACACACAGCGAGACAAAGTCTTTTGGAGGGTGGCCTGGTATCACGAAGGACAGCAAAGAAGCCACTTCTCTCCAAGGAAAAACATCAGGGACAGACAGTTATTCTGCAAAAGGTACAGGGATTGGACTGCTGAGGACTGGGGTAAAGTCATTTTTTCTGATGAATTCCCTTTTCAATTGTTTGGGGCATCCAGAAAAAAGACTGTGCTGAGAAGAAAAGGTGAGCGCTACCATCAGTCCTGTGTCATGTCAACAGTAAAGCATCCTGAGACCATTCATGTGTGGGGTTGCCTCTCGGCTAAGGGAGTGGACTAATTCACAATATTGCCTAAGAACACAGCCATGAATAAAGAATGGTACCAAAACATCCCCCGAAAGCAACTTCCAACAATTTGAGAATAGTTTGGTGACTTAAGATGCCTTTTCCAGCATGATGGAGCACTGTACAAAAAGGGGAACAAACCGTCAACATTTTGGGTTTGTGGCCAGGAAACTCCCCAGTCCTTAATCGCAATGAGAACCTGCAGTTAATCCTCAAGAGGCAGGTGGACAAACAAAAACCCACAAATTCTGACAAATTCCAAGCATTGATTATACAGGAATGGGCTGCCATCAGTCAGGGTTTTGCCCAGAAGTTGACTGACAGTATTCCAGGGACGAATTGCAGAGGTCTTAAAAAAGGCAATTGATTCAGGCCTGTAAACCTCAGATTTAATTTTTAAATCTCGGATTTCATCTCTAGCTTAATATTTCTAAAATCTACAACTTTGTGAATACTTTTTTGACATTTGACCGGATGACACTGTGACACATGGTACCATACTTGGAAAAGGTGAAATAATTAGAAGACATCTCCCACTTTGGTGCTCTTCAGGGGTCTTTTGAGTCATGTTATCACATGTCACCGGATTAAACTCATGTTACTATAATACAAAACTGCCTTCAATCTTGCTGAACAACATTATGGAAAATTTGTCTTTGCAAAACAAAGTGTTTTAGATATTTAATTGTGTTTTAATGGTGTATATTGTCAATACCTTAAAATTCTTAAGAGAATAGTTTATGATTTTTTAATTATTTTTATCATTTTACAAATAATTGACTAAACTGACATTAAGTGAGGGCTGTTTTACCCAATAACATTTTACCAATTTAATACTATAAAAATCACCCATTTTTTTTAGTATTATCTGAATTATGAATGATGGTCAAGAACGTGATGCAAGATTAATGCCTTTAAACAACATTTATTCACTTGCATACAAAAATGTAAAACTAACTCCTCGCAGAAACAGACATACAGATATGGCTATATGTACACTTGTGTTTTCCTCTCCAAATATACACAGTCACATCCGTTCAACCATCAAACCACAGACTTTTGCTACGTGTGAGCTAAAAGCCTTCATGCTGTCTAAAGTTAACCAATTATGTGTCATGCTACTTCCTTCCTTAGGAGGAGCTCAGAAGAACAAAAGATCCTGCTTGGAACAGAGAGCTACACCGCGAACTGGGATAAGCACATTTCCTGTTTATGCCTGTTAGGGAGCCTGTGACAGAAGAGGGCCAGGAGGAAGGGCTCAGTGTAATTACTGGGAATCAAGCTTCAGTCTGGAATTTCTGAGGCTGGGGGAGGTGACCTAAGGGGCACATGCCTCTGACGGCACCAGCGATGCTGTCATGTCTGAGGTGGATTGTCCCACTTCTCATGTCTTTTCCTTGTAAAATATGACCACAGGTTCATACAGGACCTAGACAGGTTGTACTTAACACCATACAGTCCTGAAACCCAAGATTTCATTTAATATAGATTTATTGTATTACATTATACAACAGTTAGTTCCATCCAAAAAATGTTATTGGACAAGAGGCAAGTTCTATGAATGCTGAAATCAGAGTGTAACTGCTCTCGGACATTTCACATCAGGTGCATCACTCCGCTTTACAGGTGTATCTAAAAACTGTTATTCAGTTAAATTTAAATGATGCAAAGTAGTTGGGATCAAGTGAGCTGTGCTGCATTGGAATGTTTCTGTTGCTTGGCAACAGTCAACATTTGGCTGGTGGGAACTATAGGTCCATAAATCTTTAATTAAATGGTCAAGCAAAGTATTATGGGTTGTGACTTATTACTGTTAATTTATAAATGTTACTCGATGAACTGTTGTAAAAAAGAATTAACATGCTCAAATTCGTCCGGTGGTATCCCAATAAATCACAGCTGTGATTTGGTTGTAGGCACAAGTCCTAGTACGACCACACCCTGTCTCATATGTTATTGCTTAAATACTAAACAGCTTTTCCCTTCTGTTAAAATATTTTAGTGCACAATGACTAATGTCACAGTCCTACAAATGTATCATCCTGCAGATCTGTTATAAGATTTTGTCTGTCTATGTCCATACAGGCCAAAGCAGTGGAAACTTTTGTTAGTCAGCGGACAAAAGTCAACAGCAGGGAATCGCTTGAAATTGGCCTGTGCTGGTATCTGGTTTTAGCTGGTCTAAGATGGTTGTAGATAGTCACGTTCCAGCTCTTGCTGCCTTTTGGGTGGTTTAAAGTTGGACAGAGAATAAGGCTGTGGCCTCTGTCACCAGACTAAGAACTTCCTACCATTCTGTTTTTGGGGATCAGTGATTTGCTGCTTCTGTGTGGACGTAGCATGTCCTCCATGTTCTCCAACTTCCTCGCATAGTTTTCATGCAGTTTTGGTGAATTTGAGTCTCTTCGTTGCCCTTTGCTTGAGTTTGTATTAGGGTTTGCCAACTGTCGGTTGGCAACCCTAGTTTGTATGTCTGTGGGAACACCTGGGGCGTGCCCTGCCGCATGATCTCTGGTTCTTAGTCTAGTCTCCAGACTCACTAAAACACTACACTGAGCAAGATTTCACACGGATGAGGCATGTTTCAGACTGCAGCCTGGGAGGATGGTGACGGTTCGTATTGGACCTTGACCGATACCCACGGGGCCTGTTACAGCTGAACCTTAACCAGTAATTAAATAATAGAGCTTGCAAGAATTCCCAACAGTTCATCTTAAAAAATGTGTTGTCCTCGGTCCAAAAAAAATACTTTAATAGTTGTAATAATCCTATGGCTGTAGTTGAAATGATGAAGCCTTTGAAGTAACTCACTCAAACCCATCTAGTGGCAAATTAAATAAATGTTTGTATATTTTAATGTTACAAACTCATTTTTACACCTTCATGTTTCCTCCAGTGATTTTACATGGAAATATGTCTTTCAATGAATATATATACACATATATACAATAAAATGTACACCTTATTCTCCACAGCAGTGAGCATATATAATGTGCTTGCATTTACTTAACCTCACCACTTGAGGTCCCTCCTGATCAACAAAAAGCATAACATTGGGTGTAAAACATTAAAACACTTCTCCTTTATGTAAAGCAATAAAAAACCTTGACTAGATGATCAGCTTACTTCCTTTAGGACCATCAAGACGTCTCGTGACGCCCCTGAAAGAAAAGATTTGTTCTCTGTGTATTTTTTCATTCTGTGTCAGATTCAGCTCTTAACCACCACATGTCTCCACAAGTCCGGAACGCCGGAAGTGAACTTTTCCCAGAAAATTAATTTTCCTGCTAAGGTCACGCTGCATCATTCAAGAAACCTAGTGCCAATTAAAGGAGCAGCACCTCATTCATTCTGAGGACCAGAAACCTGCAGATAGAAACCATTATGAAGCAGGTGACTAAAAAATGGCTCCTCGCGAAGACACATGTGAGAGGATACACTACAGCACAAAGCAGGCAACATCAAACGCAAATCCTAGAGAGCTGCTATGTTTCACTAAATCACTGACATTATCAGCTCAGACTAATTAGCACACGGTGTAAGTTGAACTCAAGCTAAAGTAGATTTATTTATTTATTTCACCTATAATTATACATTCTTAATATCACTACAAATGACATATGGGAACAGGTAGGTCTCTTCCTGACACATGGTCAGTTAAATTCAAACTTCACAGATTGGCTCGGCTGTTGCTTTTTCCCAAAAGTGGTGCTGCTACACCACTTTGTCTTTGTGTTTTGCAAACAACTAGTCTGACAATGCAGGAACAAACCCTTCCACCGTCAAGTCAACTGATATAAAAATCTTCACACCCTAAAAATTACATGATAAAATGTAATGCATTGGAATTAAAATTAGTGAATATCCAAAGGCAAAACCAGATTTAAAAATCCTGTTGTTCATTCAAATGAAACATCCTCATCCTCTCTGAATGTTGATTGAGCAAAGTGTCAGTGAGCATGCTAAGCCTCACTTCCTGCTCCCTGTTTGCTACACAGAGCTAACACAGAGCAGGTCTGTATAAGGCTGCAGCTGCTGCCCATCTGCATTCAGGCATCGTTGGGTCATGCCTGACATTCACATTCATCTGGAATGCTGCTTCTATGTTTATTTAAATGGAGCAGTACTTCGGTAACCATAGGATTAGAATATGTAAAAACATACAGAAAGCAATTTAAGTGTTTTAAGATGAAGGGCCAGTTGAAATGAACTTGAATAAACTCATACCTTTCTTTTATGCAAAAATGTGCTTTGTGGCACATCTTTATTAATTTCAAGCTGATGACACAAAACAACACAAAAATGTACTCCCCACAGACATGTTAGACAACTATCCCTAACTGAAAAGAATGTGACCGTTACAGTAAATTAAATTATTTTAATTGAGATGTCCCTGTTCCTCTTCATGGATGGCAAAGTGTATCCTGACTCCAATACAAGATATTCCCTGCCACAGTTTTTTTTATATTTTGTATTTCAGGAACTTTCTTTCAGACAAACTGCAGATTGTTTCCTGCTGGCTCAATTACAGTGTTTACTTACCATGCCCCTAGAAATAAATAATAAATAATAATAATAATAAGTAATAATAAAAAAGTAATAATAATAATAATAATAAGTAAATAATAAATGATAAATGTGGAGGTTGGAGAAAGGTCTCATATGCATGATTATATCAGTTTTTGTCCCGTTTACAGAACATGCATATCGAACCCTCTTTGTAAACATCATGACCAACTAATCAAAATGGACCACTCTGCACTATACTCTTTGAAACACTTTGGACTGGGTGCATTCACCTTTTCCAAAGCTTCCAAATGGCCAATAGATAAAGTCCTGCAGGTAATTGTTCCACAAAATACAAGCAACTGACAGTAAGTCTCACAAACTGCACCTAAATCTGCGTAAATTATTGTACAAATGACCATATGCAAATAGTTATGCTGTATGAAGGTCAAATGAAAAACATAGAACAATAATTGCAATTTTAAACACAATTGTATAAATTTGAGCTTTTTGTGTTCAATTATTTAAGATCATTTAATTCTGAAGAAAAGCTGCAGGCACAAGGTAAGCAATAAAGCTGCTGGAAATCTAAAATTACGAGCTGTGTAAGTCTCTTGCAGCCCTCCAATATAAGCAAGGAAGTAAATAATAAATGATAAATGTGGAGGTTGGAGAAAGGTCTCATATGGAGCGAGCCCTGTACAGTAGCTATAAGAGATGCTTAATTTTTAAGAGAGGCACTCTTAGGAGGAGGAGTTTCTTTTATGCTGACCAAGGTTGAGGATGTGAACGTCACAGCACAGTGCAAGGGGGTCAGGGATGGTGAGGTGGAACAGGGCCGCGTCCCGTAGAGAGGGAGGAGAGGAATGCTAGGAAAAACAAGATTTGGGAAGGCATAGACAGGACACTGGCATAGGGTAGAAAACAGATGGAGCAGCAGTGGAAGGCCGTGGAAGACAGAGGATAAAAGCAGCTGGGCCGCGTAGCCCTCTGGGATCCAGAGAAGAGTTTCTACAGTATAGACAGGATCTAATTCCTTAGGAAGTATGACATGAAGGACAGATTTCACTAAAGCAAATCACAAGCTACCACACTTTGTAGCTAGCAGATTGTAGTTGGCAACTCACTGTTTTTTCCGTGTTTAACATGATAAAGTTTGGAATTTTGAATGATCGTATATATTTACTGATAACCCAAAACATTATGACCCACTGCCTAATATAATGTTGATCCTCCCTGTGCTGCAAAAAGAGCTAAAACACCCATCAGCCATGGACTCTACAAGACCTCTGAAGGCACCAATATGTTAGTGAAAAGATCCTTTAATTCCTGTAGGTTGTGAGGTGGAGCCACCGAGAATCAGACTTGTTGTTCCAAACACGTCCCACAGATGCTCGACTGGATGGAGATCTGGAGAAGTTGAAGGCCACGGCAACATCTGTACCTCAAACCATTTCTGATCAATCTGTGCAATGTGGCACATTATCCTGCTGAAAGAGACCACATCCATCAAGAAAGCCAGTTGCCATGAGGCTGTATACTGCTCTTCTACAATGTCTAGGTTGGCAGAACATATCAAATGAACACCCCGTGAATACCCAGACCAAGGATTTCCCAGCAGAACATTCTCCAAAGCATCACCCTCTCTCCACCAGTTTTTCTTCTTTCCACAGTGCATCCTGGTGCCATCTCTTCCCCAGGTAAGAGACATGTGATGCAACAGAAATTGGAATTCACCCGACCAGGTTTCCATCGATCCAAGGTCGACACTCTGACTTGTGGCTACGTAGCCTCATACACAACAGGGCTCTGTGCACTTTCTATCGTGACATATTCCTCCTGTAACCATCATTAAAATCATTTGCAGTTTGTGCCACAGAAGCCCTTCTGTTGATTCACACTATCCAAGATATCCTTTGTTCACATCTCACATGGATGAGTCATTGTCACCCAATACCCTGTTCTTTGTGATTCTTGCTTCCTCAGACGACTATCTGTACGTACTCAATACAGCTGACCATGAGTACCCCATAAACCTTTCCAATCCGGAGATGTTCTGACCCAATCAACCTGCCATTTGGCCATTATCAAACTCACTCAGGTCTTTAGACACATGCATTACTTCTGCATTCAACATATTGACTACTAGTACAATATCTTATTGCAGTCCTTGACACAAGCTGCTTTTACTAGATAGTCAACATTGTTCACTTCACATGAGCAGGGTTGCCAACTTTGATCAGGTGGCCAGCACGAGATTTTCAATTCTAGACAAGTCTGCACAGACAAGCACATGCATTTACATGTAGGCAACATTTTTATTACCTTGTAAATATTCTGTAAGGTTTGCAAACTATCCCAATGCTTTTCATGTAGCCATTCTTAGGCTTATAATGGAATAACGTAGATTTGCCATGAGTTTTCTTGCATAAGCGTGAGAGTCTGAAAGCTTGACCACTTCATACGTAAAAGCTGGCAACCCTGCATGGCGGAGTGGACATAATGTTTTGCCTCATCCGGGTATATATACACAATATACATAATATAATATATGTAGTCACCGTATATAATCCTTCATTAACCAATAATTATTTTTGTCTCGCAAGTGCCATCTGTGTGTCAACAGCTGAAAACCGATTTGTGGGCGAGCGCCATGTCCTCTCGCCGCCGGGACGCGCACCCCGGCATGACTGCACGCGCACAGCCGTCGCCCCCCGCCCCCTTCTGCCCGTCTGCGCGAGCCCTTTCTGTCCCTCATCGCGCTTCTGCGCATGTCCGTGTCGGCGGCAGGAAAAGAGGGGCGGCTTCGCTGTTACCGCCTAGTCTCTGACGACAGCGTATTTGGGCGATTAAAAAATTTACCAGAACAGATAAAGTTTTACATTAACTGCACTCGTCAGCAGTTAAATGGAGAAGGTAGGTATATTGCTGATTTTTTATTATCGCAGAGGAATACAAAAGAGTAGAATACTGGCTACTGGTGTATGTGTCGCTCGGTTGTAAGGTCTTTACATATATCGGGTACCAAATTTCTTCATAACAAAGCTAAATCCAGTCACAAAAGGGAACCTATGACAGTAGCTAATTTGTAAAATATAAATGGATACCTGCATGAAAAACTTACCGGCTAATACGAGTTTAATCAGTAAGCTGTATTGTAAAATACTCTTTTTCGAACACTACAATGCATTTCTATGACAAACCATAGGAAAATAAACACCAGTTATGCGTCGAAATACTCTCGTGTAAATTGCTAACTTAGATTAGTAACATGTATTTTACGTCATATGTTGTTGCTTAATCGAGTGCAAATACATTAGGGTGCCACGAACAGTAAAATAATCCGTTATATGTATTGATGTTTAAGAAATAAATCTGTACAAACAATAATTTGAAATTCTTTTGTTTATATAAAATGTTATACAGATCAAATTGGCGTTTTTAGAAATGTGTATGTTGCTTGTTCGCACTGGATTAATTTTCCTTTTTTGTCCGTCGAAAGGTGTAGTAGGCGACGGACGTGTGCATTGGAATATTTGCGCAAATGATGTGAAGACAGCGGCATGTTTTGATGTCGGGACCCGGCGCAGAAGCCGTCAAATAAGATCCCGCTTTGTACATTTCTGCCTTCGGATAAAGCGCTGCCGGTTTGGTTCCTGAAGAAGCGCCGGCGGGGGGGGATCATCGTCGAGGCTGACGCCGAAGATGCCGAGGAAGCGCTCCGCGGCCAGCCCGAGAGGCTGTCTGTACGCCGTCACGCTGCTGCTCGTCCTGCCCAGGTGCATGCTGTCCATTCGGGCCGACAAAAACCTGGTGAACAAGGACGAGGTTTTCAGCGCCACGGTCAACGCCACCGTGTTGGACTCCAAAGGCAACCTCAAGCAGATCTTGTCCAAGGACGACGGCAGGTACGGGCAGAACTCACCCAGGAGCGAGGCGAGGGGGATCGTGATTGCACCTGCTGCTGTCCACGGCGGTGAGTTTGCCCTACTGATCGTGGCTTATGGTCGAGGTCCGGGACGGTCTGTGCTGGCCACTTTCGCGGCCTTGTGGGTCTGGCTGAATATACCGTAATTAGCACCTGATAGACGGTGCTGTCGCCTGATTAAATAACTATATTTTTTAATTGTCGTTTAAATTGTTTTGGAGTTGGAGGTGACGCAAATACAGCGTGCCCTCTTCGCAGCCCCCGGGGGCTAGGGTTGGGCACATAGATTTTAAAGAGCAACAAGTCAGTATTGTGAAATATATTACATGGTATTCGGATAAGATGATAATATAACTGTCAGCTTGTAGTTTGTGCGTAATTGCTGTTGATGAATGATCAGGTAATGAATTTCTATTTTTTGTAACTTACGAGACCCCGCCCATCAGAAATCTGCTGTGATGTTATTTCTCAATATTGACGAGAAGTGATAGAGATCTAATAATGTAAATTAATGCAGGCTGACGTGCTGTGGTCGAGGCCCGGTGAAACCTGACCCTCTCTTCCCGCAGTCTCTGCCCTGGCTTCTCCATAAAATCATTACCATCGCTAGGGCCGGAGCTGTTGCCTTCTCCGTCCGTGTGTCTCCGGTTTCCTGTTTTAAGCGGCTGTGTTTTGTCGAGGCTCCCACCCTTGTCTTGCCTTTTACCATGTTGTATCACGTAACAGACGTGAACGCCATACTTGACGTGACGGGGAGTAAGCCAAAAAATAGCGTCGCAACCCTAGATCCGTCATAATGGGCGAATTCGTTTCTCGCCAGCGGCGATATTGGTGCAGCAGTAAGGATTATAATACACTCGTGTTTTGAGTTATAGTAACAATAACATAAAAACACACAATATCCCTGGAATGATTTTATGGAGAAAACAGGATTACAGGCAGTAGTGTAGTCATACATGACGTGATTGGTGGTTAAAGTTTTGGGAGGGAGGGCCCCGGAGCCCCTCCCTCTCCATAACAAATAGTACTATATCTGATTTGCTTTGGTAAAGTACGCAATGATATTTAGAAATTGACGTTTCTGTAGTCAAAGGCATTAGCAAAACGGTTAAATGCAAATGTAACTGATTAAGAATCCATTAACTTCTAGTTGTGGTGTGAAGGCACTGTATCCTCTTAAGTCCATCCATCTTCTGACCAATTGTCCTAGTCTGGGTCATGGGGTCTCTACACTATACCAGGCAGCATCAGGCTGGCTGACAGGGCATATACACGTATACAGTAGTACCCTGGGCAATTTAGAGATGTCCATTACTCTAAACACATCTGTGACTGTGGGAGAAAACCTATACAAACAGTGCAACTGGGATTCAAACCCCCTTTCCTGGAGGTTTCACAGAAAGCTGCTACACTGAACACCCTTGAGTACATTCGTTTATATTTAATTGGAAAATTGAGGCAGAAAGAGAAAGTCAGACAAATTTGTCTTGTTTTGGGTATTTTGCAACTGTTGTAGATTACCAAACTATTACGTAAAAAATGGACTGACACCTTGCTCATCTGCAAATTATCATTGTGCATTCAATTGAGCTGCCTGAATACAATATATTGTGAGGCCTGTAAGGGAAGGAAATTGCCGGAAGCCTGTTTCTGCTCTGTTTAGTTTCCGTTGTATAGACATGCTCAGTGTGACAGTTTTGAACCCTAAAACCAATGAAAGGGGGTGTATTTTCCATTGTTGCATCACAAAAAAAAGAAAGAAACGCTGACTGTGTGTATGGGGTCTGTTGGCCTTTGTGTGTGAATTTGGATGTCCTTGTGCGCCCTGTGATTGGACTGGTGTTATCTCCAGTGTTCCTCAAATGTTCAGGACCCTTTGTGTGTTAATGTGGGTGTTTCTGAGTGTTCTGTGTTTGGACTGGTGTTATGTCTACAGTGCTACTGGCGTTGTGTCCAGTGCTTTCTCAAATAGACTCCTTGTTATCTTAGTTGGTCCATTGTTTAGTCAAAATGGATTTATGAATATACTATATGTATTTGATGGTGTTTGAGAAGGTTGGCGTATCATTACAGTTGTACACTTACTGACTTAGTTTAATACATTTGTTAGTTAGTAGATAAAGTATTCAAAGCACTAATGGACTATGTGGATTTAATGTTTTTCCATCCTTGGGCTAATGTGTGGTGGACTCCCCTTCTGTGCATATCATCATTCCATTTGCAAACCAGGGGTTGACAAACACAAGCATGCCCTGGCTTGGAAGAGGCAGGATACTGAGTATAAGCCAGCCTGTGAATATTTCCCATATCCTTTTTTTATGACAAAGGCTTGATATCACTGCTAAATCCTAGTGCTTCCAGACGGGTATTGATGAGCTGCCAGACAGGCGTATTAACTTCCCTGTGGTGGAGTCATGCATTGGGTCCCCTGTGGGCTATTATCCATATTCATATCACAGAATGAATGAAAATGTATAAAGTCCTTGCATGCCAGGCATTACAAATAATGTGGGGCGAGGTTTCCTTTAATAATTTCAGTTATCTCCTAAGCTTATGTTTGCATGCCTCCGTTTTTAGTGCTATCAGATGCCTTTATTAACGCAGCAAATGGAAGCAAAACAACATTTCAAAGGATGCTTTTGATGAGTGCAGAGAAGGATGAGGCGTTTTGAGGTTAGAATTTAAATTCCGTTGCTTCGTTATTTTTGGGGTTTGTGTGAGTCATGTGCAGTACGTGGAAGGAAAAAGAAGCATGTCAGCCATGCAAGATCAGCCAGTTATACATTAACTCCTCATTGCTATGGTAACCAGTGGACAGAGTGGACAGAAGCAGAGGGTATCCTGCAGGGTGTACTCTGGAGGCAGCAGGCTGTCGTCTGGGCTCCCGATAACATGAAAGTTCTAGGTCTCTGCACAGGCACTGAAACAGTCTGCTAAGCAGGTAAGTGAACAGAGAACAGGCATTTTTAATTTCCGTGTAGTTGTGTATAACACCGCATAGCATAACCTGGGTAGGTTGGAGCGCCAGTTAAAGTATCTCCAGTTTCATCTATGGTTTCGATTTCCTTTGTAAGCAGCCCTTGTAGTCTTATTTTGTCAGTTAGGAATTACAGGTTGCTTTGTCCTTCTTTTTTTTGTTGAGCGGCTGCTAGATTTTTTTGTAATTCTAACTCTGAAAAAACAATGGATTTCATTAAGAGGGATTTTAAATCTAGGGTCCATGATCCTCTGGGAGTTTGTAAAGCAGTTGTAGGGGGTTTGCAGAGATGTGTAATAAATTGATGAAGTGCTGGGATTTCATTCAGTTACCCCCCGGTATTTATCGTGAAAAATATTGAACTATTTAAAAAATAAAAAGGGAACTTTATTAAAGTTCTTTGCCAATACTGAGGTCTTGGTTACTTACATGGTCATACATTATTCGTTGGGGCTCACTTTCTGTGGGCCATTTTTATTTGGGGGTCTCTGGCTTAAGGGTTTAGACCACTAGACCTCTGTGTTTATGGGGTTGACATGAAGGTAACTCTGAGTTTCACACTGAAGGTCGACTGAAAGCTTGTTGGTAGAAACGTCACGAGTGTCTGTACAGTATAAGAGGACTTATTTATGCGGCTTTAAGCAGGGAAATAGACATGGGGGATAATCAGTTTTCTTACTGTTTTGTCATGTTCCTCTGCCTGTCACGATTGTGTTTATTCTTCTCAGAGTAGTTTTCACTCCTCTCCCACTCACTGTTGTCTGTACTCCCATCCAGAACTCTACTAGTAGTCTCTTCTTAGCTTTTATTGTGACCCATCCTTCCGGTGTCTATGCTTTGCTTACTACTGAGCACATTTCTCATTCTCACATGAGCTGGATTCGGTAGATTCACTGTGACTCGTTTAAAGATTGGTCTGCTATCACTTCTGCAATTTAGGTTTCTGCTGTGTTTTTTTCCTCACTGTCCCATACCTACAGTGGGATAAATAAAAGCGACGTCGTCCAATTACGTACAGAAATACTGTGGCACTTAAATGGGCTACTCTTTTAGCGTTGCTTCTGGAGGTTTTAAGTGGAATGAAGAATATGTATGGGCCGCTCGCCAAAGCTGGTTTAAAAACAGTGATGCACATGGCTTTTATATAAGCCTGATGCTACTTGCTTCACATTTGCATTTTTAGAATCACTTGTGTTCAGGAAAACCACAGAGCCGAAGGTTAGGCATATGGCTGAGGTGGTGAGTGATTCTTGTTCAATCAACTGTGCACTATGTGGGACCAAGAAATGAGCAACCTTTGAACGACTCCGCTGGACTGCTTCCTCCCCCAACTGCCCGCTGCCCAGAGTCTTCTCACCAGCTGGTGTGTCTGTCATGCGGACAGACAGTCTGGCAGGGATCTCTTAATAAACACACAGCCAATAGGAAACTAGACAGTCATGACACCGCAAGTGAAATAAAGGACAGATTATTCTTAGCCCATGCTGTAGGAATCTGAGAGTGCAAAGCCAGAAGGATATTGGGACAATTTTAGAAAGAAAGAGAGAGAGAGAAAAGAGCAGAGTCCCTGCTGAAATAGGCCTTGTGCCCTTTATTGACGGTGGCATACTGAGAATATAGCCCTGACTATACACTGTCGAGGCATGACTTGGGAAATAAAAAAAATAAAAAAAACTATACATGTGCCTCACTGGAGGAATCAATGCTTGACAGAAAAGAAACAGAAGCATATATATTCCCACAGTATAAATGTGTATTTGGTGCACTAAAATATAGACATGTTATTACAAGGTTTAAGCCTGGATTCATTCATAGGAGATTTACTTTGCAAAATGGTCAGAACAAAAGTCAGTGGTTTCTTAAAGTTGTTTGGCAGATGTGCAGCTAGCAGATCCATGAACTGTGGTGAGAAGAAATTTTTGGTAAAGCAGTGAAGCTGAAATGTACTGTTATTTTGGGCCGACTCGGTCAAAAGGGAGTAAAGCGAATGAGGGCCTGTGCGTTTGTGGTGATATCACAGCTCTCGCGGTGATGGCTGATGTCTTCAAGATGAAATACTGCCTTGAATTCCTCCGTAGCGTGGCTCCTTACGAATCCTAATACTTCGCTTATATAAATTTGAAGGACACTTCCAGTGTCCTCAGAGCTCATAAATATCCTGTTATTCTTTATAGGGTGTCTGAGAATTATGAAACCAAACCAGTATGATTACTCATGTTTATGTAAGATTACCATGGAATATATTGGACTTTATTTATTACAATCCAAGAGCCATTGATGAATTTATTTAAATGATTTTATGCCTTTTTTTTGTTTGTTGGCTAGTGGTATGGAATTGGAGATCTTTTTTATTGGCTCATTCAGAATAATTTGCAGTGTACATGTATATTTGTAATTAGTATTAATTATAACTTTTTAAAAGGATTTGGAATTCGTATTAACCATAGCGGTAATTTCACATTTACAATATTGTTATCCATATGAATACTTATGCTCCCGACTTTCCATCGGTTTCCAGGAACTTCTTATCCAGTGTTTAAAAAAAAATAAAAAATGCTGAGCTACATTTTGTAAACACAGGTCTCCTGGGGGCTGCCTAAGCCCACAAAGATGTATTGCTGCCTAGGACATGTGTCCAGGTACAGAATTGTGTTCTTGCACATCCCGACTCCTCGCATGGCGTGTCTGGGTGATTCACACATTCACTTGCTTATGTTTTTGTGTTTCCCTGTGTCATTCATATTCTTCTGGCTGTGGGCCTGGAACTGGCTGGGGTGTGATGCAGTAGCTTCCATGTGACGCGTTTGTCGCACAGCCCCCTGTGCGGACGTCTGCACGACCTTGTCATCTGCCTGACAGGAGTCGGACTGGGATTTCCGCCGAGCTCAGCGCAGGGCGCACCGTCGGGTGCAGGAAACTTCTTGAGCTGTAGATCTCATCAGCCGTGGCTCCTCTGTGGTGGAAAAAAAACGACAGTGGCTTAATGGACCATCAGCAGCACTCGCCACATTAAACCTTTTCTCTGCCAATCGTGCCATCCCTCAAAGACTGTGGATGCAATTGTGGACGTAGAGGATGCCGGTGCCGTTGTCACAGCCGGTTTTTGAAAGCTGCCTAGGAGCTACAGTACAGCTGGCATTGTGGTGAGAGAGACAGAAGTTGTACACAGCGGTTACACTGGAAACAGTGCTTCGCAGCCAAAGATTTTGCACACTGGCAAGAAGGACCAAATTTTTTGCATAGGCTTGCCAAGCATGAGAGTCATCTTCTGCTTTTGTTCTTTAAAAAAAAAAAAGTTTTTTTTGTTTAATTCTAAGAAGTAGTTTTCTCTCTATTTCTGCTATGAGTTTGACTGCAGTATTTGGGCATCTTTGTTGCTTGTCCTGTTTCCACCTTGGCGAGTGTTCTGGTGCCAACTGTAGATGAGAGTCTCCTTTGTGCTCATTTGGCTTCTCTGATTCATTTTTCCCCTTACAAGTCATGTGCTGACATGTGCTTATACATTGCATTGGAGAACATGTTAGTGGGTCAGAGTGGATACATTCCTCATGCAGCTGTTTACCCATCATCTAGGTAGGTCACCTTTAGTTAGGGGGAGGTGAATACTGAATACCAGTTTGAGGTGCATGTCTAGGCAAAGAGGCTGGTGCAGGATCCCCTCTTGGGGAAACCATTGTCCACATCCTAGAGGCTGGATTTCAAGTTCAGTCAATATCCTCCTCCCTTTCTTCTTGATCATCCCAATCCTTCTCTTGCCTTTTTTTCAAATTAGTATTGATGGCAGGCAGGCCTCTAAGGAATTCTGGGTAACCAAAGGAAGCTATTGTGCACCAGGTATTTATTGTCCATGCTGCAGTTTTTACTGTTAGATTGTTGTATTTCTCTGGCTGTTGGGTGGTTTTGTTTTTCTGTTTCACATTGCCAAGGAAGGCTGGGACAAGAAAGTTGTTGTCTCCATACATTGATCACCTGGGGAGTGATTTAGCTTCAGCTTTGAGCTGTAGGATTTAAGTGCATTATGTGGGATGAGTTCCCTTCCAGGGCCACTTCTAGGGCCACTCTGTGAATGCTACTTTGTGGAGGTGGATTCGAATCTGGTTGAAATCAATGTACTTCCTGACATAGGCCTAAACATTTGCCCACGCGTAAATGATTTACAGTAAAGTCATTCTCAGGAGAAGGAAACTGGAGTAATGGCAAGGTGGAATATCATTGATAGTGATGGATGTGGACAGGAATCCACTCAGATTATCAAGGAGAGGTTTCTTCTTTTTTTGGTGCTGTTTTCGGGCCTGTACATTTCCTGTTTGGTATAATAACATTTACTTTTTTTGTTATTTATTTAACGTAGAAACAAAGTCTGCACTATGCAGATGTATCCATTACACATTGATAATGACAATGACTCTAGAGAAATTATTTCACTATTATGATATTGATGTTTTTCCCACCTAGGCCTGGATCCAGGGGAAGATTAACTGCAGTTTCTTTTTGTTTGTTTTTTTTTTTTTAACCTTTAGGTGTGAAGAGGGTAAAATAGCAAGGGCTGGTTTTATAGTGTTGGTGGGGGGCTGCTGCAATTAGGGAGAGCTGCTGACTTCAGTAAGGGCTCATGGGTACCTGAGTCAAGGGCATTACAGCAGACGTCACTGCTCCTGTCTTGATGCTGACATTCCCAATGAGAATTTTGCCACTTATCCCATGTGTTTGTGTGTAGTGCCCTTTATGTTTGTGCATAAATAGTGAAACATACAGCTTTTGTGCTGGTTTGTAGTACCAATTGAAGCTACCTCGGGTTATCAGGTTAGGTGACCCATAGTAGAATGAAGGCGTTATCCATTCCCCATTTCTATTCCATATTCCAAGTTAAAAAAAGGGGGACAAAGGTTTAAACAAAAAAAAAATAATAAATTATGTTACTGTTTATATAATTTCTGTATGATTTGTAATTTTTTAGTTTTAAAAGCAATATTTATGGTAAGAATGGTAGAATGGGGAAATCATGAACTATTTTAGCATGATTAAGAACAATCGGCTTGTTTTGTGCCAGTCTTTAAAACAATTTCTTCCTAATCCTCACCACTATCGCAGTCGTCATCAGAAGATGAATTAATTTTAGCAAAGCTGTCGGGAAATGATTTAACTTGTAGTTCCCTGGGCAGAAAAATGAGTGTGTCTATGTGAAAATGGCAAATACAAATGCCCTGATTTTCACATGCTCTTTCATGTCATTCTTGATTAGTGTTTCCATATGTGGATATTTGTCTTGAATGAACTTGTCATTGGCATGTCAATAGCCGGTCGCATTTGGGGGTGTGTCCTCAAGTAAGATTGGTTTAAAATAAGCAATTCAGTGGAAACTGCTTATAGTAGAGCATGGTTATAGTGATTAACCACTTATTTGCATAAAAAAAACATTCCAGTACAAATACTGTTTATATATTTTGCTTATAGTAATCAAGCACTCTGCTTACAGTGTTCGTTTTGGGGTTTTTTGTACATAATATATGGGAAAATTAAACTGCGGTAATTTATTATTATTTCTTTTTACTTTGATACTTTTGCCTTGCGGTAACTCCTTTTTCTGGCTAGCTACCTGCTGCGTGCATACAAAACTTCACAGGAAAAAGAAAGTAATTTTCTCCCAAAAGCGGAACTAATGCGATGCACCAGTCTTCACGGGTAAATTAGCGCAGCGCACCCAAACACTCTAGCGGATTCAGAAACAGCACGGCAATCGTCCAGTTTTGGACGATTTCGATTTCGATTTTTAGGATTCGATTCGGAGTTCTGAATGTATTAAGTTCCAGTTCTGAGGTACCACTGTATTCATGTTATTAATATACAAATGTCAGTTAGATGGAAATCTGCCTCAGACATAAAGAAAAATTGGTGGAATAAACTCCCCTTAGGTGTCCGAACAGCTGAGTCACTGAATGTCTTCTATCGACGACTTAAAACACACCTTTTCCAGAAATACCTGAATTAGCACTTCTGGTATTATACTCTGAGTGCTTTTCCTTTAAAAAAAAAAAAAAAACTGTACTTTCCCAACAGAGTATTAGATTGATGGTATTCATAGCCTAGGTGTTATTGAGCTAGTATCAGGAAAATTCATTGTAGAGTTTTAAAGCACTTATGTAAGTCGCTCTGGCTAAGGGCGTCTGCCAAATACTGTAAATGTAAATGTAATTTGGTTATAATTATCATCTGCTTACAGTGATCAATTTCACCCAAGACGGATGTGATTGCTTTTTCCTATGTAATTTTATATAAAAGCAGATGTTTGTGTTTGCTGAGAGCAGGCTTATTTGAAAGGACACATTAAGGTTTGTATTGAAATATTTAAGTCTGTCTAATGTAAACAGGTGGAGTTATTTAGGTTGTTTTCGTGCACTTAAAATCCACACTGAGAGAAAAAAAAAATAAAGTAGCATGTTGTGATTTGTATATATTTTATGAAAATGCTGAATTATTTTGTTATTTTATTGCATTTTAGAATAGACTGATTAAGGTTTCTGATTATGTATTTTTCAAACAAATGCAACAAGCACTGTGGAGATGACAACATTATTTTCATGCATTTAGAAGCATTTTCTAAGTTAAGACGTTTGTGCCTTAGCCGACTCCAGAGGCGATAACTGGGCTTTGGCCAAAACCACATTGATTTAGGACAAGTAATGTCAGCAGTCCTGTAATTTAAGAATAGATTTGATGTGTTTTTTTTTTTTTTTTTTTTTTTTTTTTTTTTTTTTATAAATAAAGTGAAACTACACTTCTGGCTGTTTACTGTCATCTTTCACACTGTTGTCACACATGCTAGCTACACTCGGTACAGGATATTTTCTTACCGGTTCTAATTTGGAACCTACTTTCGGGTCCCAACCCTAGTCAAAACTTGTGGATATTTTGTGTGTAGTGTTTCAGGTCGGCTTTGCAATGGTGTCATGTCTCTGTTGTAGTCCCTTAAGCAGAAGTAGGAGACTTGCAAAACAGTTGCCAATTTAGTTCTGGGATGGATATGAAGTCACTGAGTGCTCCTGAACTGAAGCCACTTCCTGTTGAAATATACTGGTTTGCATTTCAAAATGGTTTTGAAATTCAGAAATACAATGCAGAATCCTGCCTACGTGTGCACAGTGCCTGGAATCTCTCCCCCCCCCCATATATAAATAAACAAACAAATAAATAAAATGATTGGAACCTTGTGATGCTCCAGAGTACTTTGGTAGCTGAAGCAGCCAGACTGACCAGATTGAACCTCAGGGTGCGGTTGGAGCCACTCCTGGTTATTCCTTGACAGTACAATGAATTTGTCAGTCAATAGGATTTCTGAAAGTACCATTGATTAAAAAGGGAGGGTTTCTGATATGAGACCAGCTCCAAGTAAATAAATCTGTGTTCTGTATTGCTGACAGTGGAAGGTTTAAAAAATAATAAACATAATGCCATGATATAATAGCATTAAAACAGTAGCAGGATTAAAAAGGGGTGCCTGTCCATTATATGGATGGATGGATAAAAATGTTTTAAATATGTATAATTAAAAGAAAATGGGCTGCATTGTGATAGCAGCCCTTGTGTTATCACAGGCTGTAGCAAGTTTGCAAAACAGCCCAAGCTAGTGACTCCCAAATCATCCATGGCTAGAGCTGGGTGATAAATCGATTTTATCGATTTAATTCGAATTTACAGTTCAGGACGATGTGTTTTTATGAAAATCGATTTTTACTCATTTTACACACGAGCGCCAAAAGCGAAAGTAATGGGACGCACTGGTCTTCACGGGTAAATTAGCGCGGCGCACCCAAACACTCTAGCAGATTCAGAAACAACACGGCAATCGACCAGTTTTGCGCCGTCGGACACGGACCAAATAAGTCCTCGTTGCAAAGTCTGTTGCAACCAAAAGAAGCAGCATGACAAATTTATTCCAGCATCTAAAGCGGAAGCATGCAGCGGAGTGGGAGAAGTGCAGCTCCCAGCGAAATGAAAATACCCGCAGCACCAGCACAACATCCAAAGTTAAGCAAGCAGCCATCCCTGACACGTTTTCGAACTGCGTGCCATATGATAAGAATGGGGCACCGTGGAAGGCGATAACAAACGCTGTCGCGATGTATATTGCAAAAGACGTGGTGCCCATACATACTGTGGAAAAGCCGGGAATAAAAGTTTTTTTTACAAGTTCCTAAAAATGTTTACAATGGCATGGTCTGCCATCTCACTTACAAGCATCTTTTTTTGGCTTGTCACATCGCACTTTAACTCTAAAGTAAAAATAAATGAAGTTAAAACCTGTTTTGAACCATTTATTTGTCATCTGTAGTCTGATTTTGAGTAGTGGACGGGGAAATTTTGAATAAAACTGAAAATTAGATTTATTGTGGAAAAAAATCGGAGATTTTATTTTTAGGACATATTGCCTAGCTCTATCCATGGCTTTTTTTCATATTCATTCTCACATTGTGTGTGCTTTGTTTAGTTGGATTTTCCACCAAATGCTACTCCCACCTCTCAAAACTTTTGTTTTACAAAGATTTCAAATTGCTGTGCTACTACGGTAGTTGTTGTTAAAAACATAAAATATTTCCGGACCGTCATCCCCTTATCTCCTGTTTTTCTGCTTCTCTTGCTGTGAGGGTTATTCGCATGAAGCCACTGCACTCTCCCCCACTGAGTACCAAATAAACCCTGATGCTGCCACTCAGTCTATCTTCAACACTGCTTAAAAACATTTAAACTGTAAAAGAGCTGAAGTGCGATTGACTGTACAAATAGCTTCTATTTCTTGTTAATTGTATCTTTTTAGTGACTGCTAAAATCTAAATAAGCAGGTATCAGATATAGATCGGTCACGTATGGCTGATACCCAATCTGCCAAATATGTCTGAATCGGCGCCAATTTTCAGATTGGTGCATCTTTACCTATTTTGGTCTTCTGGGCTCCTCCTGCTAACTTTACTTTCTTTGATCTCTAGGCCCATCTCCTTCCACTGACTTCTGGCTGATGATGTATAAACTGGACTAGGAGACTTGAGGAATCTTTCACAGTCGGCCCACTGGGCATGGTGCAGCCTACCTATACAATCCTGTACTCATTGATAAAAATCTGACGCTTGAGGGCTTTCTGCCCTCAGACTGAGTGAACAGTTACCGATGGCCATGTTTAAGCTTGAGTCAAACCTCTGTTTTGTGAGATTGAAGACTCCGACCTACTGTCTGAATCAGTATGGGGCCTTTCACCCATCCCACTATGTCCCAAAGACACATCTATTGTATGTCTTCTTATGCATATAGCTGTAGCTGGTAATCATCTTCATGGTATTAGCAGCTTGTCATTGGATAAAAAGCCTCACCTATGACTGCTTACTGCTTGACTGGGATAGAGGTGCCAGTGAAGTCATCTTCCAGGGAGGTGTGCTCTCGTCCCTGTCTTTCCTTCTTTCCTGTAATCTTTCCCCTCTGTCTGGCACTCTCCCAATCTCCATCTATGTTCTGGCAGTCCTTACTGCTCAGCCTTCAGTGGTTCCTGGTTACAGGACACCGAGATGTGTGATAAGCTCCTCTCACATAGACTACATGATGAACTCTTTCCAGATTACTATGCACTGTTAGACAAACCTTGAAAAAAGTTTAGAAAGACCAATGTTAATGCCTTTGAACAAGAAAATGCCATATTATTATTATTTTTTAAAATTTTATTTATGTGAAACATTTTGTAATTCCATTCTTTAAAGTAAAACAGTGGTTTCAGAATGCATCAGTCAGAATTTCCCTTTGTAGAAATTTACTGTAAATTTCAGTTTTAAGTTGAGACCATTATCCCAAATGTTTAAAATGTTTGCTGCAAAACACTGCAGATAAGTTTCTGTATGACCTAAGTGTGAGATCAAACGTCCCCACATTGTAATAAAAATGTGTCATTTTGACATTATGGGGACCATTTGTTTTTTTTGGTCCCCTCCGGGGAAAAACAGATTTTATAGAAATCCATAACTGCAATCAAAAAACTAAAAGTTTTAAAGTCTTTGTTTGGTTATTTCTCTTTAAGGTTAGGGCTGAGAAAGAGTTGGTGTTGCCATAGTTAGGATTAGGGTTATGTCCATAGAAATGATAGAAATATATGAACTGTGTAAATTGAAACAGCATATCTTAGTTTTGTAACAGTTAAGGGTTCTCTTGCTTTTGAATAAGTGTTTTCTCATTACTTAAAAATCCTTTGTTTGTACCTGGTCATAATTAACTTCCGAGTTTCATTTGGCTTTGATTTGTGAGCACTAGAGTTTTTATTGCTCTAGTCTTTCCTAAGTCATGAATTATTGCAGCAGATAAAAAATTTAGAGTACACTTCCCCTAAATAGCTCATATAAATACAAGCTATGACCTTCTAAGAGGCTTGCGGGCTAAGCAGCAGAAATAAGTTCTGTTTGTTTGCTGCCGAACGGCAGGTCCCTGTGCCGCCAAGCTTCACAGTTCACGTCACAACATCTCATTTGATTGTCCTTTGCAGGCTTTTTAAAGCTGCAGCAGTCGCTCATGTAGCCCCCGAACTCAAACAATTGCTTGTCTAAATGCCAAGCTTAATATCATACAGGGGCAAACTTTTGTAGGGAATAAAAGCCGTAATAATGCTTGACCAGGTCATTCAAGGATCAGTATTGGATTATCTAGATGCATTATGGATGACTCATCGATTCTGTCTTGCCGCTGTTCCCATTTCTGTGAAGGCAGAACCAGGTAGTTGGCATTACAGCAGTTTAGTTTAAACCTTTCAGTTATACTGCCTGTGTACAGTATAGTGCCTAGCTGTACAAAGCATTGGTTTCTCACGTCCTCTTGGGTAAAACCATTCCTAGGATGATAATGATTGTAAGAATGTGTCACAGTACTGAAAAAGTTTTGTGTCATCTGTCTGCAGTGGTAGACCGTCAAGGCTGCGACCCCCACACCCGGTTCATTGTGCCCCCCAAGACTGTCCACTGGGTGGCATTGCTGCAGAGGGGCAATTGCACCTTCAAGGAGAAGATCCTCAAAGCTGCAGCCTTCAATGCATCCGCTGTGCTCATCTACAACAACTCCTCTAAGGAGGACACAGTGACCATGTCACATGAAGGTAATATCATCCCCATCTTCTGCTTTGACCTTATCAGGGATAATTCACAACAGCAGGTGAATGGCGACCCGCAGCTTTTTACCCCTGATCTAGTCTATGTCTGATATTTTGTAGTCCTCCATAACTACAACCCTTGAAACTTCCATGTAAAATGTATCAATTATCAAATTTAAGCCTTGAATTTAACATAATAGTAAACATCAAAAAGCAAAAATTAGGGAAAAAATCAGATATAAGAGGAAAGATATTTGTATGAGTTACTCTAACAATTTATTTAGAACTCTCACAACAGCCTTCCCACATGTGCAGCACATTACCTTGTCACAGTCTTCAGGAATGTTGTTTCCTGTTCCTCCCATGTCATGTGCGCTCGTTGTTCTCTGCTTCATTCTGGAAACACCACATCTGGCACCAACAGTCACACTGCTTTCAAAATGGATGTATGTCTATCCATCAACACTTTTCAACCTTTCTTAAACTAGGGAACCCCAAATGAGCTTGAGACCCCCCTGTCACTCACAGGTAACTAAGAACTATGAATCGGGGGTGGGGGCCCTTGACTTTTATTACATTGCATAATACAGCTTGCAGTTTAACAAACAGGTTACTGAGCATTTGCATAACTCTATTGTCTGAATATCAGTTTCCTGTTATCACTTGCTGTTTTTGATCTCGCTTTTCTAAATGCAAATGCTTGAATACTGACTGGAACATAGTCTGTAGTTAGTATAGTGTCTATAGTTTTCATGCATCTGTAAGTTGCTGCTGGAAAAGATGTTTGCTTAATCAAAAAAATAACTGATCTGAGTAGTTTCAATTTATGTTTTTATATGTTTTTATACTGGTTTGTGTACTGGTGGTCTTCAGAAGCTAAACAATGTACCTCCCAACCACCGGATCAGTTCTAGGTTTGAGCTGTTAAATTTCCAATGGGTATTGATTACCTGAGGACCAGTGTGAGAGGGTGTTTAAAGCTGAAGTCTACAGATGAATAGGCCAGTCTAATTCTCAAGCCTCCCCCAGTGAGCTCCAGGGTAGGCCCTTAAAGGCCTCTCCACTGGTCTGGCTAATTGAGTTAAATACCGACCAGATGGCTGTGAAACCAGGCTCCGCCCCCTCCCTGGCCCCATTAGCCACAGCTCATGCCAGCAATCTTGCTCCCCACCCTCTTTCTATGCTACTGGAGGGGCTCCAGTATATGTCCCTGTATGCCCACACTGAGAGCAGCTTGCGATGCCTGGGGGTGCCGATGGATGGTGGTGGGGGGGTTGGAAGATGGAAACAAAGGAAAATGTTGCAGGGGAGGAGATTTTTGTGAGTGATGTTTGGTGGGGGTTTGCTTTACTTTTTGAATGCTTACTGAAGTAACATTTATCTTGGGGACATTGATACAATAAACTTCCCTTTTTAAAATATGAATTGATAGGAGTGACAGTCTGATCAGTCAGGTTCAGCTGGATGGGGTAGTCAAAGCATGGGTATAGGGCTGGGTAAGGCAAGGTAAAGCTGACATGAGGTTATCCATTTACTGTATTAAAGTAGTTTTCTTTACCACCAATAATACACTAGTCTCAGATGCCCAGCATGACACCCAGTTGTAGCCTTTCTTATATCTCAGTGGTTCTTTTCTGACTTCTCTAGTGCTGACACTGGACTGAAAGTCTTCTTTCCATTTCTTTTAACTTTTGTTAAACTTGTCTCCACTGTCATCCTCTGGGGGTAAAAAAGTCCCTGCCCTTTCCTTCCATCCAAGTGTCATGAGGTTCTGTTTGGCATCTTATGTCAGGTTTAATTAGTTGTTTACTATGATAGTTTGGTAGGTCTAAGCGAGTTTGGTTGTCAGTTGTAGGGGATGAGTACTCATGTCCTCACGAAGGTCACGGACTTGATGCTGGTCTTACTGGTGGAACTCAGCCAGCAGGGTTTCGACGGTGACCTGTTTCATCATATTGAGAACAGTTCACTCACCTCAGTCCTTTACCCCCTAGTGTAGGGAAGTGGTTAGAGCCCCGGACTCTGGACCTGCTGGCTCTAGATTTGCGTGATGTGCCAGTCCCAATGCAGAAGGGTAGCAGGCTGAAAAACTTTGTCCGTGCTTGATGTTATATTTCTCATTTCTCTAAATGTAGGGTTAGTGGTATTTTCTTATGGAATTCAGATTGAATGGAAGTGGCGTCTGAATGTTTTAGTAATAATAGTCTAGGACGTTTTGTATGAGTCATGGGTCTGCAGAAGGGTGACCAGCGTGGCATGGTACCTGAAAGTGATAAACTGGACCGACATGTGGCCAGGAAGTGTTTGGTGTGAGGTTGCTGTCCCAGAGGGATCGTTTGGGGGCAACTAAAAATACAACAAAGCCATGCGTGATTCATCAGGTTATTTTTGTGGTCAAATTCAAGCAGCTCCACATTCTGTCTTGTGGGTCCTTGGTGATACGGTGGTGCAGTGGTTAGCACTGTTGCCTCTCACCTCTGGGACCAGGGTTTGATTGTCTCACCTCCTCCCGACCCCCAGGACCTACATAGCACAAGCAGGTATGGGAGATGGATGGATGGATGGATGGATGGATGGATGGATGGATGGATGGATTATTAGATGGATTAATGGACGGATGGGTAGACGTCCATGGCTGGTTATTTATGCTTTTGTAGAATATTGTTACTAGTGTGGGAAAAGTACATTTGAGGCATAGAAGTTTGAAACTTTAATGGAGGGCAGGAATAGGCCTTTATTGAAATGCAGGGCTGTTTGAGCAGTGTTGACCAGCATGATACAAACTGTCAGTACGGCTGGCTTTTGCTCACCGACCAGCTGAAGCTTACACACCCTGAGATTTCTACCTGGGTGTGTTTGTTTATGCGGTGCTCCACTCTGAGAACAGCCTAGCCCTACTCTGTCTCACACTTCTGGTTAAACCATATGATGTGTTGTGTAGCAGTGTGTCACAGAGCATGCTCCATGTGTGCAGCAAACAGAGCAGGTAGATGTAGTAGAGGGTGTCACTGGAATCTCTCTGGCAGTTTCTGTAGTCTTAGTCAAGCATTGGGGAGTCTAAGTTTATGTACAAACTCACTGAGTGAGGTGAGTGCGTTCGAAGCAGAAAACACGAGACAGTCCATTTGCTGTCTGGAGGAGCGATAACAGGGCTTGTGGCTTACAGTTGCTCTGCAGCTGTCTTAACTCTGCACCTGCAGGTTGCACAGTTTACCATGTCCTGGGTGTGAGTTTGCATGTAGGTCTGTCAACTCTCACATGTGTGTGTGTGTGTGTGTGTTACTTCATAAATGAATTTCAGTTTATGCTGTGTTGCGTTGCATAAAAAGAAACCTTTTTTTTATTGTCACAATGGTAAATATTACATGTGTTGATATAAAATCCAAATATAAACATTGTTGAGACTTTGTGCATGTCCACATAATACAGTACTTCAAGTTGTCAGACTTGAGAGTTCCTTTAATACACTGTCCTTGTCCACCAAACCCTTTGACCTTCTTGTGCCTGATGCTAGGTGTGTATTTGCTCATGCCAGATCTCATAGGTTATGTACAGAGTATCTGTGTCCAAACTTTCACACTGTTCTGGGCTGCTAAAGTAAAGGTGGTGCTGCGTGGCATGGACCGGGCGACCTTCATCCATCCTTTATCTCCCTGTAGATGACTGGCCTGCTGATAGGCCACCCCACTGGGAGGACCAGCCTGCCTCATTTTTGGGGGAGAGGTATTCCGGGGCAGTCACCATGGCAGTTTTCCATTCCCATGATGCTTTGTTTTTGGTGTAGAGGTGATACCATGAGGTGCAGAGTTCTTTGGGTATATGCCAAGCAGATATTCAAGTTCCAGGTCCAACTGACTTGTGAAATATTTACCATAGAATGAACACAGACATTGGGTTGTCTCTGCTGTATTCTCTCTGATATTTTGAACCTGAAAACTATGGCGTTACATCAATGTCAAAACTAGAAAGCGATTAAACATAACGTGAAAAATATAACCCTGCAAAGTTTTCAGATTTTGCCTGTGTAAATATCCCACTCGTGAGTGAAAATGTGAAACTCAGGAGCACAGAAAGATAAATCGCTTGGCCATATATTTTAATATCATTCAAACTGTCACGTTTTGACATGGGGTGGTTTTGATCGTTTGAGGGTGGGCTCGTGGCCGATTCTGACGCCAAATGCTATTGGCTGATGGCTCCTGGTTTTGTGATTGACTGCACACTAGGAAAAGCTGTTCCAGAAGACTAGTGTTTGGAATTCAGGCTTCTTTTAGTGATGGAAATAATGGCTCTTTGAAGGGAGCAGGATCTTATGGCCCTGAGCCATTAATTTTTCTTATCTTTAGGGGCAGAGGGTTGCTAGGTTTATCTAAGAAATAATCACTAAGGTAGGGGTAAGATTTGGATCAAATTCAGACTTAAACAATCCCACCAATGACCTGATCAAGGATTGGACTACATTTTTAGTTTTTATTATTCATATGCACATTTTTTTGGTAACCACTAAATTCTTCATATTTAGAATCTATTGCTCTCAGAAAATGTAAATAACAGACCAAAATATGATTGCAGTTGAGTGCAACTATTTAAAAAATCCCCCCCCCTCCCCTTTCTGCTGCACTCAGAATGTTTGTGACTCGCCACCTTTGCTGTTTTTGATAAACTGCAGAAGGAAATGGTTTTTGGTAATGGATGCTTGCTCAAAAACATAAGCATAACAATATGATAGGAAAAGAGTGGGCTGCATTCAGATGACAGTCATTCCAGCTTAGAAGAAGCATAAGCGGAGTTAACAGCATATATTATTGCTTATTTGTTTTATGCAGTTAAGAAGGTCTCTATACTGTGCTGGGTGCTTTTCATTTTGATAATGTTATTAAAATGAAATGCTATTTACCTCTGTAGAAGTGTAATTTATGTGAATCGAAACAAGGCGCTGCATTGGAGAGGTTCATTTATATAAAAGGTGAAATGCATCTCACCCAGCTCAAATTGTCCTTTATATATTTGCTTTTCATGTGCATTGGCTCACCTGATGATTTATTTGGTCACTATTCATCTGAAGCTGAAGTTGCTTGGATTTTAAGGATGTGACTGCTTGCACTTGACTACTTAAAAAAAGGCTTGTGCCTTATGTAAGTAGTCTGTTGGGTAAAGTGTATTGAGTGGTCTTACACGCAATTGTTCTTAACCAATGCCTGCAAATTGCAAATGGCTTTCTTAAACTCTTTTGAAATATGCTTGACACCCCCCTTTGTGTTGGCTGCATCAGTTCAGTCTGACATTTTATAATAAATCATAGAGGTTGCAGTGTTTTAAAACAAACCACAAAACTGCTTGAAGTTAGTGGAATTTCGGCAGTATATACAGTACTGCGCAAAAGTCTTAGGCAGTCCAAAGAAATGTTTAAAGCTGTTTATCTGGGTAGCAAGTGTACTTTGGCTTAGAACAAAAAAACACAATTTAACATTACAACATATGCAAATTAAGAGTAAGTAAAAACTAATAATTTCTTCTGTTTTCTAAAAAGTTACTGATATCTAGTTGGATGGCTAGATGAACACTAATAATAATATAATTTTACACCAACACTAGGATAATTTAAAAATAATTTTCTTTGCCCTTTGCACAGTACTGTACATTTTTGAAAAATGTGTATCTTCCGACATTCTGTTGGCTTTTAGTTATGTTTAACAAATATTAGACTGTAGTATAGTAGGAGAGGATATTTAGAAAATATTGGAAATTATTTTTGTCCCCAGTTGTGGCTACTGTCTACCCAACACCAGAATTTAAATGCTCTGTTATTGTGCAGAACACCAAACAGCTTAGGGAACCTTGGTGTGGTACAAACAGGGAATGGTATTGCAATTGGCATTTGTTGCTTGAAACAGTTTTACTAAATTTAGGGAATGTTTGGGAATGATTTAGGGGGTATGGGGAATGTTTGGGGGGGGGGGGGGGTTAGAATGCCCGATAGCCAACATAGAACAGCTGGAAATGAATCAATAGTTCAGTCTCACACAGTCATGCAATTCTAAATGAATCGCGGAAATGGTCAGTAAGTGTAGTGATGAGGAGGGTGGTGGACATTAAACATAAACTTTATAAATAATTAGTATTTAAAATTGAAAGCCTGTATACATGAGTTGTTAGCCAATGCTATTGCTGTGAAATGCGTGGAATGTCTTTATTTTTCCCCAAAGCAGGGTTGGGTCTGGGATACTTATTAAAGGTCAGATACTTGACATGGAAGCTACATACCTACTCATGATCAGACAGGTGTATGGCCTGTTTTAAGAGTGAAATATGTCTTAACTATTGATAGCAACTATTAACATGGGCTGTTTTTATACTGATATGACACTGATTTATACACCTAACATTCAGGTTTTATGGTAGAAAGACGGAGACAGCTGAATCATTTAAAACAGCGAGTGTAGTGGGGATTTCTGAGAGAATTTCTCCAGGAGAAAGAAATAAAGATGCATTGTTTCCTGGAGTGTCTTTATCGTAATTAAGAGGTGAGAGTAACGGTGGTCTCTACAATAGCCTGTGCTACTCAGTTCCTTGTGAGCTCAGTAACCTTGTGAAACTGTAGTATAACATGTAACATGAAATTCTCATCCTACTGCTTCCCCAAACACTGTCCTGTATCCAGTGTCATGCAGCTGAAGTGCTTTTTCTGTAGCTTCTCACACTCAAACACCGGCATATACCTTTTCCACATGCACTGCTTTGTATTTAGCTAGAACCTGTTCAGCTGAATCACACCTTTGACCTTTTGAGTGGATTCGATTAGTGAGAATAGAGCAATTCCTGGGAGACCAGAAGGGGTCTTATTTATGTTCCACCGGTGTCTCAGTGATCATCCACCATCTCCATCATCTCTGTCCCAAAGTGTCCTCCCCTGCTGACTCGGCCTGTTTTTATTAAGCAGTGCACCTAGATGCAGAGAACCGTAAACAGCCGTTAAATGTCGCTACCTTCCTGCTCTTCTCTGAAAAAGGAAACATTAGTACAATTATAGCTTATCCACCCAGGTATTCCTGTGTTTGTTGTCTCTGTAAATGTTGCTATTAATGTTATGACTTTGTCCTTCACTTCCAGGCACAGGCGACACTGTAGCGGTCATGATCGCAGAGTCTTATGGGAAGGAAATCCTGAGTTTACTAGAGAAGAACCTGACCGTGCTGGTGACCATCGTGGTCGGGGGACGTGGCCCTACCAAGAACATCAATCGCGGCTCCCTGGTCTTTGTCTCCATCTCCTTTATTGTCCTCATGATCATCTTGTCTGCTTGGCTCATCTTCTACTTTATCCAGAAGGTCCGCTACACCAACGCCCGAGACCGCAGTCAGGTAAGCAGTGGGAATGCGATCGCCTCTGTTATTCTGCCAAAGAGAACTTCCATCTCTGTTTATTCTCCTGCCTTAAACAGTCCGTCTCAAACCGACCCCTCACAGAGCCACCCACACTCCGCACTTGCCCCATACCCATTGTGCTCCGCACGTAACATTTTGTATTAAACAACACAAAACAGTGAAAGGTGTAGGCTGTTACTGCAGGGAAATCCATCTGTTAAACACAGGAGTAATAATTAATAACATGGGTATCAGTGCAGAGTCCGGGTGCTGAAAATCCTGATCAGAAGCAAAGTCAGGAGTGAAGATTGCACTTCTGCTGGCATGGTCAACTAGTCAACACTTCGCACACAGCCCACACCAAAGGCAGCTTTTATATTACGCTATAAGTGAAGATCAATAGTTTCTCTTTGCCAAATGTGCTTTAGAGTGATTCATACTGTTGTAACATTTTACATTACTGTGATAAATCAATGGTGCTCATGAGAAAAAAATAGAAATCCTTGCTGTCCCCTCATCCATCGGTGTATGTCCATGTATCTGTGTTATTGGGCCTTTGTTCAGCAAAAAACTATTTTTTTTTCCAGTTTTGGTTCAGGACTGTAGTCTGATGCTCTGCAGTGTTTTTTTTTTGGTTAGTTTGGAAGACAGCTTGGATGTCACACTGACATCAGTAGTCATATCTTCCCTCTTTTCTCTTCAAATGAACCACCATGCCTCCCCCTAAATACTCATCTCGGACCCTTTGTGCCATTATCTGTGCTGCCTTCCAGTTGTTCCTGGTGGTATGTTTCGCTAACAAACTTTGGACCTCTCACACACCACCTGACCCCTTTCCCTCGCTGTGTGTGCGCCTGCTGCTTAGCTCGCAGCCCAGGGGTCTGGCAGCGTGTGGGGAGGCAAAGGACGGGAGCCATTGATTTGCAGCACTAGCCGTGAGGTCGCGTCAACAGGCAGCATTGACCTTGCACGTTGCTGGAGTGACTCAGTGTCTTTGAAACAGGCAAAGACTATGTGGGTATTGGCGAAGAGGCAGCATGTATTTCCGGCTGTTAAAACAGCTTCTGTTGGCACCTCTCTAGAGTACAGGGTGTGCTCAGCTCACTATTCACCATAGAGAAAGACACACTTTTTGCTCTATCGTCAATATTGTTCAAATGTACGTAGATTGAAGCCAATGCTTTCCTTATCTTTGTGGCCCACTGCAACAGGAGGTATAAGACCCCAGTTAGTACCAGTTGAAAAGAACCTGTGTATAACCTGCATAAGATTTCTTCCAGCTTCTCCACAGCAGCAGAAAATGTAGAGCTGTAGTGTGTGCCGATGCCACCAGTGTTTTGTAACATGCAATTTCAAGTATATAATATTGAAATATATTCGCAGTCACAAACTACCTGCAGTCTCACCAAAGCAATGTAACGTAATATAGTTCTTCCTAATTGCTTGTTTTTTTTCAGCAGTCAGTGGTGGCATCACTACTAGTAAATTCCTCTTTGCCAGTGTTTAAGCAAAGTGGGAAACGGCATTGACCCACTCAGAATGTGTGAAACTAGACAGCCTTCCTGCCGACAGGCAAGTGTGAGAGTCACATCTTTGTGACCAGCCAATAATATTCTAGCTCTGCTGATGCCATGGCAGACTGCCCTATCAGAGTTTAGTGTGTCAGCTCCCTGGCCTTGCATCGCAGCCATGGTGATACTATGGAATTTAATCCTGTGCAGTATTTTTCAACTAGCCGCAGGACTGTTTTTTTTGAGCGATGCACAACATTTCTGACTATTAAAGTTATGACAGTCAGGTGAATTATTAAAATCTAATAATTAATCATTCTGACCCACAGTATACAGTGAGAGCTGTTAGATCTTGCATATGATCAGAAGATGAAATCGTACCCTGGTTTGTTTGTTTGTTTGTTTGTTTATTTATTTATTTAAGTATTAAATTCCCCCGACAGGATAGTGGAGACTTCAATCGGAATGTAGAGAATATGTTCCTAATGGCAGCCCTCCACTGGGTGGCTCATCGGGCATCACTGCCACCTCACACCTCCAGGCTTGGTATTCAAATCCAAGCCCGCTGTGTGTGTGGAGCTTACACATTCCTCCTATGTTGCATCCAGGTTATTCTGTTTCCTACTGCATTCCAAAGACATGCAGTTAGGGGAATAGCTTTTCTAAATTGCTCTGTGTGTGTGTGTGTGTGTGTGTGTGTGTGTGTGTGTGTGTGTGTGTGTGTGTGTGTGTGTGTGTGTGTGTG
>JAABNY020000002.1:3763689-3797058 GCA_015164015.2 Brevimyrus niger | reverse complement strand
TGCTTCCGGGATAGGCTCCGGACCCCCCGCGACCCAGTAGGATAAGCGGTTTGGAAAATGGATGGATGGATGGATAGGTGATCTTGAAAAGCAATTGCAAAGCTTCCTACATTTTGTTGTTTTGTTTCATATGACCGAGTGAAAATGTTTTCATTTAATGTTGATGGATTCAACCCAGCTGACTACATCCTTGCAGTTATTGCAATGTGACAGTTGAATATGCATAACATGCAATGTAGATACACATATTGGTAGAGTCAAACCTCCAATTTACAGGCATCAAATTAATTTTATCCAATCAACAGCTGTTATGAGCCACAGTCTAGGGTTGGAGTGTGACATAGTGAAAGGGAAAAGGGACTTGGGGTAAGGGAAGGACAGGGTGCGATGGACAAGTGAATAAACATAGATAAAGGGGCATTTTAAAATATTTTTCTGTTTTCGTTGACACGCCGTGGACACAAAACAAACAAACCTGGTGCAAAAGGACTCTGGAGTGACTATAGCAAAAACAATAAACAAAACCCAGCTTCCGAACGCAACCCAAAGCTGACTTACCTAAGTGCAGAGAAAACAAAAACATGACAAATTCTACACCTTACTCCCTGTCCAAACAACAGCATACAACATGAAAAATGGCAATCACTTCCTTTGAACCTGACCAGGGGCGCACAAAGACCTTAACAAAAATCCGGGCAAGAGTTCGAAACTAAATAGCAAGTAAGCCAAAGTGAAAATCAGAAATCCAATAAACCAAACAAATCATACACAGTAATATCCATCAACGAAATGCAAACCACCAATAACCAAGCGAGTAGAGTGAGACATCTTGGAGTCTGCTTTTCACTTCAAAAGACGGAAGTGACGAATGCCACACACAGAGAGCTGTGGGCGGAGTCTGCACGTGGAGGCGGAGCGAACATCAAATGGAGGGCGAGCTGGAGTCCGAGGCTGTGGGCGGAGTCTGCACATGCAGACGGAGCGAACATCAAATGGAGGGCGAGCTGGAGGCTGTGGGCGGAGTCTGCACATGGAGGCGGAGCGAACATCAAATGAAGGGCGAGTTGGAGTCTGAGGCTGTGGGCGGAGTCTGCACATGGAGGCGGAGCGAACATCAAATGGAGGGTGAGCTGGAGTCTGAGGCTGTGGGCGGAGTCTGCACGTGGAGGCGGAGCGAACATCAATTGGAGGGCGAGCTGGAGTCCGAGGCTGTGGGCGGAGTCTGCACATGGAGGCGGAGCGAACATCAATTGGAGGGCGAGCTGGAGTCCGAGGCTGTGGGCGGACGTGAACTTACAGCTGTGCAAAATCCATGGCTTCAAAAAGGAAACGTAGTGTCACGTCCCTCCAAAAGAAGGTTGATATCATCACAGAGATACCAAAAAGGAAAATCACACAGAGTTGTTTTAGACCATTTTGGAGTGGCTAAGTCTACAGTAGGCGAAGAGTAAAGAATAATAAAAAAAAATCATCCAGCTCACTTGATGCTGGTTAAAAACCGGATGACCACTGCAAGAATAAAACGGGATGATTCGCAAGCTCAGACTGAAATAACACTCTATTATAAGCCTTGCACCTCATAAATATCATGTGGTTTGTATGTGTACACACATGTGTTGTACTGAACTGTTCATGTATTTCTAAGTTACGGGCATTTCTTTCTTACGGGCACCCCTCGGTCCCATTCTGCCCAGATAACGGAGGTTTGACTGTATTTACTTTACTGACATTTTATAATTATTTATGAAGTTTTTACATTTTGATTGTTCATCTGTTTTACTGTCCTTAAATTCTCACCATGAATATAGCCCTACTTAATGGTATGGTGTTAAAAGTCAACATAAACAAAAATTAAAAAAAAAAACATTGTGCAAGCCTCATGTAAAGCAGTTATTCCTTTAAGTGCAACTGATGCAGAAAGTGACTAGTGCAGATGGTTGATAAATAGTTATCAATTTTTGTGGTTTAGTGGAATTCCAGATGGGTGCTGAGGTAAATGTGTGTTGAGGAATCTGGCATGAGAAAAGAAGTTGTTGCAGAATACAGTGGGGCTGGTCAGACTGAGTCCCCATCCAGAAGGAAGGGAGTTGAAGCCTTGGGAGGCATGAGAAGGGTCGTTGAGTATGCTTACAGTATGGTCTTGGGGATGCAGTGATTGTTGAAGATTTCTTGGAGTCCAACAGAGCTAGTTAAACTTTTGGCTTGTTTTATACTACAGATTGCAGGCCTATATATAAATGTTATGTTCACCCAGTGCTGCTTCTGGTTTTGCTTAACATCTTAAATGACACTGTTTGCAACGAATTAACCAGATGATTATGTGTATTCGTTGCAATGCACAGCTCAATGCTTCTCTTTGGAATAAGTTGCTGATGTGAAATACTTGACTGCAAAGAAAACAAAAGGAATTATTGTAATGACGATTGTAATGACTGTTAAAGTTTAGTGTATTGCAATACAAGTACGGCAGTTGGTCCACTCTCTTAATTACAGTAGCAGTAAATGTCATTTCACCAAATGCTTCAAAATCAGGATTTTGTGTCACAGCTGGTAACACCTGAATGAAATATTCTAAATTGATTTGCTACCTTGTTTCTGCTATAGTATATAGTGTACTCCATTCCATTTCCTCTGTATTATGGCCACTAGGTCAGTATCGATGGAATTGCGTCATTTGTGGTTTGGAACACACAATGAAATAAATTAATACATATCGTGACATGTTTACCTAAAATCGACAAGTAGGCTAGATGTGCAACACAGAAAACATTATGTCAGTTGGGGCTGTGAGTTGGCTACAGCTAGTGCCGGAAAGCCCATCTTACATCACTTAAATTGTAGTTTATAAAACATTCTTTATATTAATGCACAGCTCATTATATATATCACACTATTACTCACAGATGTTTCACATATCACACTGTAATATGGTGCAGCCTAAGTGATTTGTAAGGCTAAGACTGTCTGTTGGCTCTGTTATACCAAACTAACTTGTGCTAAGTTATTTGAAGACATCACCCGTGTGTGTTTGAGTCAGGCAAGGCAGAAACCACCTCTCTGTAAGGTGCTTTTGCCAGGAAATTCAAACCGGGCCGAAGAAGATCACTGGTTATAGGGGTGTTTCACTGCTATAGATATGCAACTGTTCTCAATAGTAGAACTTGGTTAGTATGATGAATTAGTACTACTACAACGAATCAATAATCTGTGATTGTAAAAATTAGTTTTTAAAATGGAGTTTTGTCATCGATCGTTTACATTTTTGCAGTTTGCAAATATAAATATAAATATATATATACATATGACATCTCCACCTAGCAGCGTTAATGCTGGTGGGTTAAATATGATTGTAGCAAGTTAAATATGGCAGAGACAGCAGATTTGTCAGTGGAGGGTTGGGAAACCCATCAGAAGTAGATATTTTACACTGTACAATTTTTATAAGAACTGTAACGTAAATACCTTTTGACGTTTTTTTGTCACATAAAGCTTTTGCATGTTTTATTAAACCCTGTTTTTGATCCAACTAATCGATTTAGTTGATTGCCTTTATCATATGATTTATCAGTTATCAAAGTAATTTTTTTTTTGCAGCCGTAATCTTTTTTATTTTTTATCAGTTTTACTTTTCAGTGTGCAAATGTCTTAGGTTTTGCTATTAAGACTAGTCAACAGATTCATTTTCCTACTTTCAGCTTACAACTGTTCCTGCTTGTTTGCAATTTTAATAATAAACAGTTTTAAAACATTTTGTTTCCCTGCTGTACCAAAATGCGCCGAACTGTAAACCCAAAACCGAAACGTAAACCGAACTATGAATTTTGTGTTCCATTACACCCCTAATGGCTACATTTTACTGTCTTGTGGTAGCCTTTCCACCGATATTTAAAGTGTATGCAATGCAAACTGAGAGAGTAATGGGCTGCAGGATTCATATTAAATGGACGTTTGCAGTGATGCTGAAACAAGCACGTGTGCATCAAAATAGATAGTAATGGAAATGATTTATTCATATTCCCCACACCCTATAGGAGTGATAGGTGGAGGTTAATCAAATGAGAGTGTGGCTGTCGATGAGAGCAGCTTTCTTGGTCCTTCAAAGGCTAGTGAAGGTCAAAAGCACTGGCTATGAATAAAACATCACCCTCGGAGTTTGCTGCCGAAATTGAATCTCTTGGTCTTGGGGCGTCCGTCAGAGTGAGTCACTCTAAGCAGGAAGCTGGAACAGGTCCGGGAGGGGGCAAGGGTGTGTGGAGGGATGGGGGGGTGGGACTAGTCACCTGCCTGTCTAGCAGCCACACACCTGCTAATGCTTTGGCCGGCCGTCTTACCCCTGCTGGTCCAGCTGTCTGTGCCATGTTCTTGAGATGCGAGCCAGTTGTTTCCACTCGGTGGTTTTCAAGTCGTGCTGCTCACTATGGGGGAAGACTGGCTGGTAGTTCCCTGCAAGCTGATTGGTCAACAGCTGGTTCCACTGCCAGGATAGGATACTACCAGTGCACTGAGTGTACCGTCTGCAGGCAGCCGTGGAGAACTGACTGAAATGAATACCTTCATTAGATATTCACTCACTTGTGGGAGCAAAGAAGCTACACAGCCCTAGTCCTGCATAAGGATCTTATTCGTGGTGTATTGAATCACGGTCGATGCACCAGTGGCTCGGAAGCAGCCAGCCTGAAAGGCGATAGCTTTGGCTTGACCTTCGTTGCAGCAAGAATAGAGGTCACTGAGCGGCCCTTTTGGAAAGAGAACTAAATAGCTTAAAGTGGGACAAAAATTAGCAGAGATTTGTGTTTTGTGATTTTTTTTTGTTTTTAAGCATAATGTCATCTGATAATGATTATAAACCACTTTAACGTTAAATTGTCATGTAGTGACATTTATGTTCCTAACCATGATGGGAATTCAGGTGATCACCATCGTCGACACTAAAAGTCTGTCACGAGACCATATCCTTCACAGAACTGCCAAGTGTAAAGGCTGACTGATACAGGGCATCATCGATGCTCTGTTCGTGGTTTGGTTCACTTCCTAATCAAAAGTGCAGATTTTGTGTGTTGAAGGGCTGTATACATATTTAAGTACACATCCATCCAGTAACATACGACCCCAGTGACCCGAGTTCACAGGGAAGCGGTGCTCTTGGTGATCATAAACAGTAGCTCATCTTGCCTCTGTGGTTTATGCCATCTCGTATTGATGAAGCTAAGTGCTCTTCTGATGGCCGTCTGGTCCCCAAAGTTCTTCGTGCACTTATTTTACGTTGCCTGTCTGAGGTACAAATAGTATAAACTAACACAAAAGACCACGTCTACAATGTCAGAAATGATTTATTAGTGAGAGCGGGCACAGTTTCATCAGAGCATGACTGGGGCTTGAGGCTGTGAGGGAGCTCAAAGCCAGAGGCCCTTATGAGAGATAATCAATACCCCAAATACCGCCAGCACCCTATTTGTCACGGACACCAGGCTGCACCACCCAAACCACAAGCTCGCCAACAGCTCAAAACAGAGCCACACCTCAATATTGTAAACATCCAAGATAATACAAGCATTTCTGGTCATACCTGTCATCACACACGCGTTTTTAACCCCCCCTGATCATTTTCATGCCCTTACTCCGGACCCATCAATTCCCGCCTCCCGTGTTGGATCCGTTGGCTAATCCCGTCTTCCAGTGGGACCGAGGACGTCCTTGGCTTTGTAGCCGGGTTTCCTCTGTCAGCAGAGATGGCCGCGCGGATATGTGCGTTCCATAAATACAACAGCACATCGATCCTGCCGATGAGCGCGCAGCCCGCCCACGGACGTGACCGGCGGGAGCGAGAGAGCAGCATGCCACCTGCCTTGGCCAAGGCGACGGGCTGCTGACGCAGCAGCACTGCTCTTAACGCTGTCGCTGCTGAGCCCTTCCAAACGGGGGGTCTTGTAGCTGTCGTCCCTGTGATGCGGCTGCCCTACTGCTGTGGCCTCCGCCAGACAGATTCCTTTGACTGCTCTGGCCTTGTGAAATAGTCCCTGAATCCCTGAATATTAGTCACATCAATACTGATCAAAAGTAATAAGTGTCAGCGTGTTGTTTTTTTCAAAGAACCAAAGTATCCAGGTCAAGTCTGTTGTTTCATAGCATAGTTGTTTCACGGACTGGCTGCGAGTGTCCATGGGATTTGCTATTTTTGAATATCTGTTGTGTTTATGACGATGTGTGACTTTCTATCTGAATTCATTTTGATGCACGGTAAATCTTTTATTCAGTTCTTGTCTCTAATGTGATTGCGATCGCATTCTCAGCTGGTGGCCTCCTGGCCGTTTTACTCGTTTTTCCCAGGAGACAGACCCAGACTTCAACCACTGCGCTGTCTGCATCGAGGGATACCAACTCAACGATGTGGTTCGCATACTGCCTTGCAAGTGAGTGTCCCCAGCCTGTCACCTTGCAGTGGCATCCCCCACCTGATGTCGTGTGTCGACGAGTCTGAGGAACACTCCCGCTCTTGGCCCTACTCTCCCTCACAATACATACAGGGAGAGCCCGACTGCACACATTTCACTATGACAGCTGTTGCTTGGTATACTCTCCGCCATGGTAATCTCACTCTCAGGAATATTTCACTGCGGCTTCTCTCTAGCTGTCCTGTCAGGCTGTCTGTCACACAGCGAGCTGTTTCATTTTAAAGGATGCACATGCGTTACATGCTGCTTTATGGTCCTCTATTCCCAAGACCAGAGTAGCTTTGGGAGCAACCCGTAGGTTGACCCTAGTAGTATTAAAAGAGCTTTTTGTTATGAATAATATATCATCCATACTTACCTATTTCAACACATGTGGGTGCTGGGTGGGGTTTGGACGTCAATGACCTCAAGGATGTTCCTCAGTGTTCTTTACTATGCCCCTGCCTGACTTTTCCTAACACCCAGCTTACCTAGATGGCTGCAGGCCAACTGCTTGTACCAACCTTCTGCATCTCATTATGAGGAAAAGAGTAAAGGTCAGAGATTCCCCTCCCCATCTCTCTCTCTCTCTCTCTCTCTCCTCTCTCTCGAGCTTTAGGGTAGGTTAGTGTGGCAAACAAATGAGACTAACTGTGGCATGGTACTACAGGACCTGGAGAGCTTCACAGAAAGCTGTCTGCTTGCCTGGGAGCATGTCAGAGGAGTGTGCACCCTGCCTCAGGGGCATCGCAGACAACAAAGTCTCAGGCGGAATTCAGATAGATGAAACCTGGAGGAGCAAATGAGCTCCAGGTATTCATTTATGGGAAAGATTAACACCAAACTTGAAGGCCTGCTGCCATGAATCAGCCTCGCTCTGGATTGGTCTGTCAGGGCTGCCGTGACGTTGATTAACGGCGCGATGCTGAACTATCATGGATTTACCTGATGAACAATGAGAATAGACAACTGTTTAATGTTCCCAGTTAATCATTTAGTTTGCCTGCGCACGTTAGCCTGCGTTCGTAACCAGATGAATGGCCAGTGATAGACGAGCCTTTCTTCTCCAGCCATTGTGCGAAGTGACCCCCAAGCCTCGCCCTATCAGGCGGCACGAGCGGTGGAGCTTGCCAGTGTACGTACGCGGCGCGCAGCAGTCAGGACCACCTCCGGCTCCTTCTCTACCATTACCGCCGTCTTTGCAACAAACGCTTCACTTCATTTTTCAGAAGCCGATAAGATGAAATGCCCCCTGCTGCATATCTCCGATGAAGTGCCACAAGGGCACATACAAGTGTCCTCGCGTTACCTCTGGGAACAGTGGAGTCCCTTATACAGGGTCCCTGTGGCGGCAGGCCGCTGCCACCTTCTGAAAGTCCTCCCTGTTCTGACGGCTCCACACTCCTCCTCCCCACCCCTTTTGACATTTGCTGCCCTCCAAGCCGCAAATCAGCCTCTGGGACCAGTGGTTTGCTAGCACCGCTGGTCTCACACCCACGATTGTGCAGGAGCCCTTGCATGTCAGCAGGGGGAAATGAGCAACACTTATACCTGCCCGACAAAGGCCCCTGGGTGTGTCTTGGCATTATTCAGCAGAGCTGTGGATTGAAGAGGTAGTGTAGTTTGACCAGGTAGTAAAGCCGTCGATGGTTGTTGCCTTTATTCCCAGGGCTGCTTTGTGCTTGAGTTTATGGACATTTATTATTTATTTGTGTGTAGCACACTTTCGTGCATCCACAGATATGTGCAGTTTCGTTGGTTCGATAGCGTGGTCTTCAGGTTGAAGTGGCAAACACTTTTAAGTCTGTCTCCAAAGGAACAATGAAGCATTGTTCTGCCATTGTGTCTATCATATCTCACATACTTTTGTCTTGCTTTCATCCCAATCTGCTGAAACTCCTGCTCATACTGAGTGAACTTAACGTTTCTTTAATCTTATGAAATTCTGCAGGACAGAACCGAGATAAGGGGGGGGGGGGGCAGCTGCCAGATGTGCCTCAGCATTGTGCTGTACGTCCAGACTGACGTCGCCTGTTGTCTCTGCAGACATGTCTTCCACAAGATCTGTGTGGACCCGTGGCTGAATGAGCATTGCACCTGCCCCATGTGCAAGCTAAACATCCTCAAGGCCCTTGGGATCATGGTAAGCCACATGTACAAGTGCCATGTGAAATCTATTGTTTCTGTGATAGTGCCGGACTGCTCACCTAGTATCATGCTGCCACCTGGTGGATGGAAGAGGTTGTAAAATAGAACCCACCACAGCAAACATCTACTAAAAGTGGGAAATGCCCCCTTCCTTATAGTTTTCCGTGTTGTGTATGACCCATGTTGTATTTATTTTTTTCTTTATTAAAACATTTCAAAATATTTTAATTTCACTATGAATACAGTTTATACTCTCTGAAAGCTATAGAAATATTGTTTTGCGTCTGTTTCCAGCCCAACCTTCCATGTGTAGACAATGTGGCCTTCGACATGGAAAGAATAGTCAGGAGTCAGACTTCCAGTCAGAGGTCAGCATTGGCTGACCTGTCGAGTGAAAACTCCATCAGTCTGGAGCCTCTGAGGCACACTGGGACCTCCCAGATCCCTTCGGAAGGCGAGCTGACACCACGGACTGGAGAGATCAACATCGCTGTCACCAGTAAGCTCTCTTCCCCTACTTGCCCACTGTGCTCCAGGGTCACCTTTGCCAACTGAGTGTGAACTGTGAGCTTTGCACATGCTTAGCCCACAGCCTGGTTCCTGCTTCCTGTCCATCCTCAGAGCCTGCTTCACGCTTTTCTAGTTAGCACTCTGGTCTGATCCATTCATCCCGTTGGCAAAGGTGTTCGGCCAACCCCTGCTTTCTGTCCACAGGCCAATAGCTGAGGGTACAACATTCATTTAGGTGAAGTCCAGAGGAACTGGGATGTCCAGGGGCAAAATTTCACTTGGTTGAGTGTCCTTCATTGATCATATGTTTGTTTTCTTCCAAGAGGTTCCTTTAACAAACACACCCACGTGTACACCAATGTTGTTTAAGTCCACATTGTTACGAGGAAGTTGGTCAAACTGCTAGCATCTTGACAGGCTGGATGTGTGTAGAGGAGCAGCTGAGTGAGCATGCAGGGAGGGTTAGCCATGATCGGGAAGACCAGGACTGAGTGGCCCCAAGCTCTTATATCATCACGCTGCCCAAAACTGTCCCTGTTACCTCAAATCGAGATACTGATGTGTCAGCATACAAAGTGGGCTATAAATATGTTTATCTTTTTTTCATTGCCGCAGATATTATTTAGTAATGTGCTGTCTACCTTCTTTGTTAGGTGATTGGAAAACACAGGCAGGAACCAAAGGCTTTGATAATTCTGTAAACAACTGAGAAGTACCTCATTAATTCACAGTAACATTTTCACTGTAATTATATTCAGTGTCAACCCATTCCTAGAATAGAATTTAGAAAAAAATGGATACATTTTCATTTGCATTGTCAAGTATAATATCTCTGTTTGCTCTCTTTTTTTGCCTCTGTTCAATCACTGTTACATAAGTGTTGCTGAATGACCTTTGATCAAAACCCGAGGGTAGCTGAATAAGCAGTTGTCCGGTTTTGTTCAGTGTACTTTAACATGCCCAGTGTTTCCAAACATAGGGGTTGAAATGTCCTGAAATACCTCAACTGAACTACTGAGTGCTCAACACCCACACTTCACAACGCTTGCAAAAAAGAAAAAGTCCTCTGTGGCCATCATTGCTGCTCTGTGATTTAGGAAGTTTTTACAGCCATAGTATAAGAATCCATTAAAACCATTTTAAAAGCTCTACCTTCCACCTTTACATACTTCACATAAATGTTCATAAATACTTAACGTAAGTTAATAGGTAACACATGTTGTGGAGATGTCTGCATAAGACTTTCATAATGCTTCAAGCAGAGCATCGGCCCTTTATGAGTATTCTAAATCATTCATTATGTTTATGGAACATTTTAAAGGTATTATGTGGATATTATGCGGTGCCCCTCTAAGTTGTTTTATATGCCTTCATGTTCTGCTGTACATTATTGTATTCTGTCACTGGTTTAACGCACATGAACTGAGGAAGGTTTAAGAATATATTTTAATTATGGACATAAGCTTTGGTCATAATTGCTGATTGGAATGGACTTAATGACAGATGAAGCAAACCGCCTCTGCCTTTTTTTTCTAATGTAAGTTGCCCTGATTGTTTGTTGCTGGGTTCTACTGTTGCATTCCACCTCAGTGGTGGGTCATATGATGATGATATATGAAGCTCATATATATAGTCTATCCAGCTGACCTCCTTGAACAGGCACTATATCCAAATCCAGGGTCAGACGGATTTTATAGCCTGATGTTACAGTAGGCATGGGGTTGCTAATAAAGCACCATGGATCATAAGAGCATCCCTGAGCGCAGTACTATATCACTGTTCTGCCCCCTATGGGCATGGCAGTATTTTACCCAGTGTTTGTTGTGTAATGATCCTAAGTTCGTTGTGTATATACATACCATGCATTTTTATAGTACAGTACATATACCACATAACCATGATCCATGCTAAGAAACGCACTGCATATTATAGACACGCTTCTGCCAATATCCATCCTCTGTTGTATTTCTCTTGCACATAGTGCAGCTGTTATAAGGCCAAAATGAAAAGTGTCTTGAAGGCGATTGCGGTTAATGCATTATGGGCAATATTTCCATCACCTTAAGGAGCCTCTCCTTCTGAAGCTGATTGAGGAGGGAATTAAATAGCTGCACTTACAGACTGGCCTGCTTTCTGTGTGCAAGCACGTCTTGTAAAACACAGTGTGTACCCCGCATGATGGAGCGACACACACACACTAACTGGGAACTCCGGTCCTCCCTTAGGCATATAAGCCAACTCTGAACTGGTCACTAGGAATGAAATTTTTAAGAAACGACGGAAACCCTATTTTGTTTCCTTGGCTTTTTGGATTTCTTTCTTGAAACACTAAGTTCTGCCTTATGATCTCCATTTCCTCCTGTCCTAAAGCACAGCCTGACAGGCCACACAAGCCCCTCTGCCTCTGGTCATGTGGATCTTTTCTCTCACTTGTCCTTCCAATGTCTTGGACACGCACAAGCGCATTTGTTCTTTCTGCATCTTTGGTATCTCACTTGTATGTAGCTTTACTTATCCCACCCATCTTGGTTGTCTTTGCATTTACTTGTCCCGCCGGCCTGTATCTGCTACGTAGACGCACACATGTTCAGCTTCTTGCATTGTTCTTTGAGCTTCTTGAGGTGCTGCCCTTGCCCTTCTTACTCATCTCTAACATTGGATACCAAGGACCCTTCTTCCTACTTCCTGTTTCCTCGCTCTCCTGCCTGTCGGGTGACTCTAAAGGGTGTCCTTACCAGCTCCACCTCCAGCGGACCCCACTGCATGACTTCCTGCTTTCCTTTGTTGACAGAGGAGTGGTTTATCATTGCAAGTTTCGGCCTACTCAGCGCTCTCACCCTCTGCTACATGATCATCAAAGCCACCGTCAGCCTGTCCTTCAGCGAGTGAGTACTCGTCCATTTGTCTCCTCGCTACAGAGAAGCCAGTCAACCGTAGGCCGCAGCCGCTCTCACCGGGCCTGCATATCCCTGAATTATTCCTGTCACCCGTTGCCACAGAATTTATTGGTTCAGTCATAAGTTCAAGACACTTATCCATATGGGTTTGGCTAGAGCAGCAGTACAGGCAGTTTTCAGTGTATGAACGAGATCCTTTCCCTAAGTCTTTAAGTTGAGTTTGTAGGTAAGGCAGAACAGGTACATTGCAGTTCTTATTTAGTGTCGGTGGGTGAAATTTTTGACTATTTTGGTGCATATAAAACACTTAACAAAAAAACACAACACTTCCAAATATACTAAAACATATTCAGTACAATAATATAATACATAATCATAGTAGTAATGAAAGTAACTATACACTGTACTGTACCTTGAGTCGACAAACTGCCAAACCCACACAGTGCTTTCATGAGCATCACAAAGTAGTGTGTGTGTTTTTGATTACAAACCATAAAACTTAAAATTTTTTTATATAATAGGCTTTATGGCAGCCTGTTCGTAAGTGCAAGTTGTCCGTAAGTCAGATGTTCTTAACTCGGGGACTGCCTGTTCACATCTAATCCGATCCTATGTGTTGGTGTAAAATAACGCAGAAGGCAAAAAACTGCTAGCACCTTAAAATGTGATATTAATTTTGAATGCCAGCAAACCCGCTCAAGTGTGTCCTGTCCTCTCTCCTAGCGTGGAGTGCGATTGAAGAGCTTGCCGCTCCACCCATACCAGCCTTACATGCTCCAGGATCTCTCCTTTCATTCTCCTATTTTTAAAGGCTTTTGTAACCATGTTTGTGCTCATTTTTATACTTGTATATTTATTCTGGATTTTTTTTAAGCTTCTAGTTTGTCTTGGAATACTTATGTGACTTGTTTCATGCATTTTCTACATAAAACTTTTGCAATACATTGTTGCGGTGCAATTTTGATTTGTAACATACTCCTGGTTTCAAGTAAAGATTTTTAGTATGAATTCACTTATAGTTTATTTTCAATATCTGATATCATTATAGGTCACCTGCAAGTTTATATATCAGAAGCAATGTTAACACCTAAAATAGTCATCATAAGCAGGGATGGACATAACTGGTACGCTGATATGAAAACAAAATATAATGCATTTTAATCTTTATATGCTAACTATACTTCATTTGCGGTATACAAGTTAAAATGAAAGGTATTTTCTTGTCATAGCAGCCTAAATGCACATAAAATAAGTACGTATTTACACTTAAACAATCGATTGTCGCTCGTATCGTTTATTTAAAGGTGAATTTGTACTTGCGTGGCAGTTATGTCAATCCCTGATCATAAGCTTTTCTTCTTCATAACAGCAGACAGCTATAACTAATTGGTTCTTGGTGGTTCTTCAGTGGTGACCATTGTACAGCAGCTGAAAGCCCTGTTAGTCAAGCTTGGTTTACAGTAAAAATGCCTTGCCAAAGATGGATCATTTTTTGTGCTTCATGGCTTTGTTGTTTTCTACAATGAAGTCAATATGGCTGCATTTAAAATAAATGTATGTTTAATTTCGATTCAGAGTTGCTTTCATTATTTTTGGATTTAAATGTTGAAATGTATATTATGCTAACCATGATAAATTATTTGTCGGGACTCAACCATATCAGGCAACTTCTTGCACTGTATTCATTGTAAAATAAGATTATACAAATACATGCGTGCTATAGGCAGTGGGTTGACTTCACCGTTCTCTGTTTCTCCTTTCAGGTGGCCATTTCTTTGGACGGAACTCTTTGTCCCCAAGGAATGTGGTGTGTGAGATGGAGCTTCCTGATCTCCAGGCCTCACTTGATCTGTATGATGAGAACAAATCATGAGGATTCCCCTTGCCTTGGCTTTGGCTTGCACGGGCCAGGTCCTCGCCACTCCAAGCCCACCGGGGTTGGGGGGGTGGGGGTGTGACCAACCAATGCTAACTTCAACAACGACCTACTACTGCAGCAGAATGTACTATGACCTTTCATCCCTGTCACCAGGAGTGGAAGCAGCCCAGTATCCCTTCGACCTTCATCATAAACATGTCCCTTTACTGGGGTTAATTTATCTTTGAACTATGAAAGACTTGTAAATCCATTTCACAATGGGATTATGAAAAGTCCCTTTTACTTCCTCAGTTGGTGTTTTTTTTTTATTATTATTGTTCCAAAAAGCGTCATTCATTCTGCCTGGAGTTAAGACAAAATTACAGTACTCAACTAATAGCCAAGCAGTATATTTACAAACTTTTGCATTTGTGAATATTGTCAACTAACCGTGTATTATTATTATTATTTTTTTTTTTTTGAGCTTTCTAAAACCAAGCTCTGTTGACAGCCACATTGCCATACAGCAAAATAGGACTACTGTGACTGACCTGCTGACAGTATTGGAATTACGCTGGCTATCTTCATAGTGCACAGAGCTACAAAGCTTTTGACTGCTGTGAATGGATAACCAACCTCACCATCCCACTTGCCTCTGCTCAAAGACAAAGGCCCCAGCACCTGGGGCCACAGCTATTGACCTGGACCCAAAGAGCCTGGTTCAGATCCAGAAGCTGAAATTGCGCTGAAAGGAGTCCCCGAACCACAGCATTACTCCTGTGTATCTGATCCGTGTCTTTCTATATTAAACATTTAATGTGTACTCAGAGCCTACCACTTCCTCACAGCCTGCACCCAACTGCATCAGTAAAGGGACCTCTTGTAGGACGATGTAACAACATACCCAGGAGTTTATTTTTTCGTCCCCTTAAGCACTGCTTGTTTTTTTTCTTCCCATACCTTTGTACACTGAACTTTTGAGTAGAAAGAGGCATTTAATGTTCTTTTGTATACATGTCTCTGTCCCTAATTCTGAGCATGAAAGACTGACATGTTCCACATTCTCCAGTGGGGATATTCGGCATTACTGGACACGTCAGCAGAAAATCTCCACAAGGTTATTGCTTGAGCATTTTTTTATTAATAGTCCAACACCCCTTCAGCTGGTACTATCTGATCCTGATCCAACAGCAGCTGAGAAACTTTACCCTACAATGTGTAATACCAGCTACCCCTCAGTTAGTACTTTGTTCAAGTGTAACCTTGGAAAGGTACGTGAGGAACATTTATTGGTTACAGTCAGCATGAGGCCCAAAACAGGACTTGTTCTGTAGTACCAGACTCATTTTACTCAAGAGCCTTATGTCTAGGTAGATAGTCTCAGTTTTAAAGAGACTAGTATGGAAATTCCACTGGGGACGATATTAGTCACATGAGGTTTTTGCCAGAATTTTCATGTACATCAGTCTGGGGAAGAACTATGCCATGCTATGACTGGGTGGGGTTGCTTCTGTTGCCATGGTAACACTGTGTCGCAAAGAGAATGGTAACATGCATTATTAATAATGGATTAATTATTCATGCAAGCAATCTGCCACAGCTTCTGTGAAAACAAACACATAGCGGATCCTGCCATTTTATAAAACACAAGCCAGCCAGCCATCTGGGCGTGAGATGCAGTTTTAGTTTAAAGGGTTTTTTGCAAAGTTGCCCTTCCATGTCCTACCATTTGAGAGTGAGCGACACAAAAACGACTGTCCATCTGATTTTGTCTTCAAAGATAATGCATGTGTAGGACAGAAAACCAAAGTGTTCCTGATTCCATAAGGCCTTGAAGCTAACGACTAAAACTTCAATCTAAGAAGAAATGCTCCATTCCTGGTACAGGGTAGTGTCGCCACACATGGGCCTGGTGGCGCTCCAGAGACGTAACTCTGGGCTCACGGGCAAATAATGAGGACCCAGGAAAGAGCAGTAAGCAGTGAGGAGGCATCATGAAGTGACTACACTGCCATACTCACTCAAAAGTGGGAAACCTGAAGAACTTTGACGTAGGTTTTCACTTCCTGCAGTCCCATCCTATTTTTCAACTATAATTGTATGACTGACAAATATGTCAGGTCTACCAACCAGAAAGTCAACTGACTAGTGTAGCATATGGAACGGGAACATAGTAGTGCCACTGGTGCCCTAATCCTCTAGCAAATCTTGCCCTAGGACCTTAGGTTACCCACAGGTATAATCATGTTTTTGGTGGAGAGTTGTTTAGTTTCCATTGACACGTATGCGTAGCCCCCAATTAAAAAAAAAAAAAAAAGTCAAGATATCACATTGCAGAATGATGAAATACCTGGAAACATTTGCTGCCATTTGTCCAAAACGTCTTTGTGTTTACTGTGCTAACTTTATAATTATATATGAAGTCCCCGTCTTGCGTGTCATTATCTGTACAAAATACACCGCAGTACTTTGAACTCTGTTTCAAAGGAGCTTAACAAGATGTGTTTAGCAGCATGTCAGAGAAATATGTTTCATATGGAAAAAGGCATTCCGTGCATCACTGTCAATTCATTTTACTTTTTCCATTACGTGATTTGAAGGTCATACACGCATTATCATTAATAGATTAATCATTATTTATAGTTTTAAGTCACAATTTATTTGTGGTTCTAAAAAAGGTTGGTTTGCACATTCTTAAACAAGTAGTTATTTTGCTTGTTCCCATTGCAAGTTTTACATTAAGTTCTCATTTGATGATTTTTGTGTATCTGTATAACAGCAAAGGATGACTGACCCCATATATCCTAACCCTTACAATTTTTAACCAGTTGATTGCGCGTGTATAAGTGCCTGTGTGTATGAACAGAAGATGTGTCCAATAACTGTCAATGACTGATAAAAAAATGTGAGTTATTTTCTATTGCAAGGGCTAATAGAACGTAAAACGTAATATGGTATGGAGAGTTTGTCAAAGGTATTTCTGTCAGGTGGTTACCAGTTAATCAATTGCATGGATACACTAATGCTGAAAATTCATGAAAGGGAACATATTTGATGACATTTTTTTAATTTTGGTTTCACAAAATTAATTGTTTAGATGAGAAGGATTAGGCACAACATGTTTCAGTGTTGCAAACTGCGCGGACCAAAATGATAGTGTTCTGTTTAAAATGCTGTTGTACTGTTGTAGAGCATAAGTGACTGAGTCACTTGTGCCATTCCTAAGCAGCATAAGGCAGTGCATGCTTAGCCTGGTTACCACATTGCAATAGGATTTAAACACTGAAAAAGACCTGGTCAATAATGTTGACCATTTTAGGCCAAAGGTTTCCCTCTCTGTTGTTTTGATACAAACCTCTCTGGATTGGTCAATACTTAATGAACTGTGCCAGAAAGGTCCACTTCAAGGGTAGTGTTTATGCCATGATACCGTTTTCTTGCTTGTTTACTGGTTTGATATGTAGTTAGTTATAATTTTTTTTTGTTATAGTCCTGCTTCATAGCTTCAGCTTAACATCTTTAAATGCAAACCTAAAGACTGCTAAACAAGGGAGGGGGCGGTTTTTGCTGCTGAAATGAGGCCTTATTTTTAAGTGCTTAAGAGGGACGAATTATAATTACAGACAAATATAATCTTGAGGTTTTTGAAATTCTTTTGAAACCTATGACCCCAAAAAAGAACAACTATTCACATAGTCATATGTCAAAATAAGGTAGATTTAATTATATGCATTTATTTTTGACAATTAACTCTGGAATCGGCATCAGACTCACAGATGCTTCCAAGTATGGGCTCTTGCACTGAATGTTCGTGAAGATGTATGTAACGTACACATACAGAGTCACAGGTACAGTGTTTAAATCAAGTGCCGTGTGTGAACATCATGCTATCATCGTTCTCAGAAGAAAATATGACTTTAACTAATGTGATTGAAATAAAGGGTATTTGAAAATATCATTGCTATGCTTTGTGTCATCTCACTCTTTGGTTGTCTCATTTATCCAGACCATGGAAAACAAGAACAAATCAACATGAATTACCAGGCTGCGGAAGGGAAGTTGGAAATATAGAGGATGTATTTGCAGAAGTAACAAAAGTGCTAAATTTATTTGAGAGTGGGTATTACAGTTTAGGTAACCATTGGTCATACACAGATTGTAGACAGACTAGTCATTGGCCAATAAAGACGAAACAAAGGGGCTGTAGTGCAGAGGAAACAGTAATCACATGTCCCAAATTCGACGGGATGGGTGGCATTTACACAACTGTTACTTGTAATACAAAAGCAGGCGCCTACACATTTTACTTAATCAGTCAACTATTACAACTTAATACCATGTGATATCTTAGCTATGCACCCGCCTATTTGTGTGGACTCGTTGCAGTGAATAAATACATAAAACTTCTCACCGAAAGACGTTTACACACAACTCTTACAGAGACACGTCTAGGTAGCGTGACGGTCCCCCTCCGGCCGCCGTAGTTCAGTGTCGGGAGGAGGGCGTGGTTTCGGTAGGAAGGAGGAAGGGCCGCGGCGGAGCAGCAGCTGACGGTCCATGGAGTAAACTGAAGCAGCAGGCGTTGCGTCTGCAAGTCGGGCTCAGTGTAAACAAAGCCATCTGTGTACTTATTCTCCGTTTTTATTGGGCCGAAGGGTCGCGTTTTAAGTGTCCAGATGTGGATAACCCCCGAAGAGGTGCTGCTAGCCAACGCTCTTTGGGTGAGCGAAAGGGCGAACCCCTTCTTCATTCTGCAGCGCAGAAAGGGACACGGCAAAGGAGGGGGAATCACTGGTATGTCAATTAATTCAATGTTTCTTACTCCGCCAGTGTATGGTGCGCACTTGTAGCCTGTCTGATTGAGGCTACCGGGTGTTTTGTTGACATGTCTGACCTAGTAGGTAAAAACACAGACACACATACACACACGGCTGTTTATTAGTCAGCACCTTTTAACGTTCTTTAGCTTTGTGTCAAACACCAGACGCTTCCGAGCACAGTTGTATAGGCGAGTATAAATTGTGTTTTTATGGTGTTCGTCGGCCTGCGTAGCTTTCGCATTAGTGTGGCATCTGGCTGTCCGCATGATCTTGGGCTGTAGCAGTTTGGGTGGAATCCAATGAATCATCAACGCTGGAATTTAAATGATGAAAGATAAGAGAGATCTATGATGGACAGCAGTCTTAACAACTTGGGAGATCTTGCACTAAACACTGCTGAAACACTTGCCGTCGACGGAAACACACACACACGCACATAATATACGTAAATACTATATGACATGAAACTGACATTGCCTTTATATTCTGTAAACAAACTTTCGTATACCCGCATAATGGATCGATAAGAACTGGTAAGTGCGAAAGTTTTTGTATCCCAAATAAATGACAAACTTTGGTAACCATTTCTAACAGTTAATTCAAAGCTTACGACTTATTCGCTGATATGAACCAAGTACAGAAAGAAGTTGCAAATGTGTTTTCCTGAGATTTAGTTTTGAAGTTATGAGTAATATTCAGTATGTAAGCTTTGTGGGTGGTTTAACGACAGGCGAGGATTTGGCGACTCGTACCAAACCAGACGCATGATGTTCTTTAAAAAAATGCAACTGATTAAACGAAATACCAACATCGGTTAACAAAAAATAATTTTAACAAAATAAAGCGACTTTCATTATTTCGAACCGCCCAGACTTTGTACGACTATTGATTCACACTGTCAGAAATAACATGGTGAGCTGGCCATGCTTCCGCATTAGCCTCAGCACCTAAAAGTGAAGAGATGTCGGGTATGTTTTTATTAGAAGACGGACAACTCAACAAATCAGAAGTGACAATGTTCAGTGAAAATATATATAGCAAAAATAGGACTTTAAAACAATGAATACAAAATGTGACCTAGCTAGAAAAATAACCAGATGTGAAGTGTATATACACACACCCACTTTAATTGGTCAAGTTTGACAGCGCTGCAGGTAGAACATGTGATGTCACATTATTTAATAATTTCCCATATAAAAACATATCAAGATAAACATGTGTATCTTTATTTACAGTAATTAAGTATTTGGCGTTTTCAATTTAAAATTTTACCCACATAACATCATCTCACATTTTTTGTTTTGAAAAACATTATAGCAAGTGTGCATTTACCTGGAGGGGTCATGTGATCTCTGATGAATTTAAGTACTCCTGACTCTCCTAAGAAAAGGAATTTTTTTAGCTTTTATGGTCCTTAATTAAATGGTAGCTGGGAGCTGGAAGAGGACCAGTGAAACACTCCAGTTAGCAGACCCAACTGAAATTGGGAGCTATTAAAGTGGGATACTGGGTGTGGAGACAGAGTGTTTCTAGCAGAAACACAACCTGTTGGTTTTTAGGACCTCAGCTTCTAACCAGTTTAAGTCTTTTGTCTATGTAATAATATCACACATAAAATGTGCCTTGTTTGATTTGGTTGTACAGTTTTCTGCACCTCAGTGCTCAACATTCCTTATTCCAAAGTAGCCAATTGTTGTCCATTATCAGAAGTGAAATTTATGGCAATTTGTGCCGTGGTGTAAAGATTTTATTTATGCACTTTTAGTAAATTGTTGTTTTTACTTTGGATTCACGATCCACAAACCACATAGTGCATCTATAGATGTGGAAATGCTGTGTGGGCCGCAGAAGTCAGGCTGGCTTTGGTTGCTGTAATTGCACCACTGTTATTCACAATCTGATGGTTTCCCGTGAATGCTGTGTGTGAATACTGGGAACCTATAAAAAAAGCACTGCAGTTATAAACGTCTGGTGGCCCTTTCCAGTGTAAGCGTTGTTTTCATCTACAATGCAGATAAATCACTTAAAGTCAAATAAGCATGTTTCGCTGACATTCATGTGTCTGCGCATACAGCTCAGGCTGTTTTTTTTTTTTTTTTGTTTATGTGTATGGCAACACCAAGCCTGAGTGCAGGGCATTGCTGATTATGTCCTCAGGTTTGCTCGTGGGTACTCTGGATGTGGTGCTGGACTCCAGTGCCCGTGTAGCGCCGTACCGCATCCTCCACCAGACCGGTGACTCCCAGATCTACTGGAACATTGCTTGTGGTAAGTAGCCACATTCTGGTTTTTCGTGTATATAATACCTTAGTTGTGTTGCTTCACATTTGTCTGAAAGCTGGTCGGTGTTTAAGCCTCAAAATATGGTGCAGTATAATACTGAGCTTGGGTATGGTGATCCTAGCCTTGGGATTACTTAGAACACTGGATGAGGTGACCTTTTAAAAGAAAAAACTACACCATATCCCGCAACAATTGAAGTAAAATGAAAGTTGATGCAGCCTTGAGATCATCAGTCTGGAATTGATCTTGCCTGACCCTGAGGCCCTCAACTGTAAAAGTACTTTTTTTACTCCAGTGAGCAGCGTATTCACCAGTTATTCCAGTTTAATAAATGTTGCCTTTTCTTCAAATTCTTAAGCTATGTATAGTGATAATGCGTTACAACAGTGTTTCCCATCCCAGTCGTCAGAGACACCCAGATAGTCCACGTTTTTGCTCCCTCCCAGCTCCCTGTGAGATAGCTCCCTATGTGGTGGACTATTGGCTAACAGGGAGCAGAAACATGGACTGTCTGGCACAGAGCTGGAAGGGAGCAAAAATGTAGACTTACTTGGGCTCTCCAAGGACTAGGTTTGGAAACACAGAGTTAGAAAACACAGAGTGTAGGAGTGAGTAGCTTTAAAATCTAGGTGCCTCCTGTCAGTTCCTCTACCCCCATGCGTGTGGTAATTGGTGTGCTCCTCCAGGGTCCTCACGGAAGGAGATCACAGTGCACTGGGAATGGCTGGAGGCCAACCTGCTTCAAACACTGTCTATCTTTGACAATGAGGAGGACATCACCACTTTTGTCAAGGGAAAGATCCAGGTAGGCCTTACACACTTTGCTTTCAACTGATTAGCTTGCAGCACCGATCTAGGGTCAGTGAATGAGAAAGTCCACCCATAATTCAAAATCCAAAATGAAATATGGCAGACAGCTGTCTTAATAGGAAAGGTTTTCCCTGCCTATTCAGTTAGTGAGCTTTATTGGTAGATGTGGTTACATTAGCCACTGGGTTGGTAGATTGCACTATGGCTGACGAATAGGTCCTTTAGGGAAATCACTGCCAAAGCTACTGGGAAAAAGCTCCATTGGAGCCGATTACATGTGTTAATTCATTACATAAAAACACACTTTAGCATTTCAGTTTAATTGCTAGGAAGTACAGCTGTGTTTCTGAAATCTTCAAGCTTGATATACAGAGTTCAGTGAAATTAAACAGCATGAAAGCTACCTTCCAGCTTCTCTTGAGATATCTCCAACTCTGGGTGTGTTACTAACTTAGCTTAAAACAGGAAGGACGCAGGAAGACAACTGATTTAAACTCTGGTAATGTTTCTGACTGAGGAACAACCTGGTGGCCTCTTCATGTCGTGCTCTACTGTAAATTTGAAAGTCATAAATGACAATTTTAATAATTAAGAGCCAGATTATTTCTAATAATACTGTCGAGAAATCAGGGATAAGCACAAGGTTAGTAATGCTCTGAACTAATTAGCTTGGTTGTTTCTGAGGATGTATAATAAATATGTGTGTCTCAGAAAAGCTAAAAAAATAAATTTTTACTACTGATTGGTTTAGTAAGTGGGCAACCAGCTCCTTCATGACCCTCTTAGTTAAAAACATGGATAACAAAATCCAGTACTTTGTATTCAGATGTACTATTTTACCAGACGGCAATGAAGTTTCTGTTCTACAGGACCATTGTTGGTGTCCTACTGGTTCTACAGAAACGTCGCAATGACCACGCTCCAATGTGCTTTATCCCCTCCAGGGGATCATTGCTGAGGAGAACAAGAGCAAGCAAACCGCGGAGGATGAGGACCCTGGGAAATTCCGGGAGGCTGAGCAGAAAATGCGGAAGCTATTTAGAATGCCGGACGAGGAGAAGCTGGTGAATTATTACTCCTGCAGCTATTGGAAGGGACGAGTCCCTCGACAGGGTTGGGTCTACCTGAGCGTTAATCACCTCTGCTTCTACTCCTTCTTACTGGGCAAGGAAGGTCAGTTGGCAAATCTTCCTCTTTACCTGTGCTTTACCGTGATGAATCTGCTGCTGTAGCAATTCAACCTCTCTGCCTCAGACGTTCATACAGTTATCCTCAAGTAACTCTCATTATCTTCTCTGCTTTTTGTTCCTCTTCTGGTGGGTATATTTAACAGCTGTTGCGCTCAAATTTGATGGCTTATCGGCTGTGTCTATGGTTATTTCTATCCTGATGCACTGACCAGTTTGTGTATTCTCTATTTCCTGGTGCCTCTCTGCCTACCTTAGTGACTTTGGTGGTGCAGTGGACAGACGTGACGCAGCTGGAGAAGAACGCCACGCTGCTATTTCCAGAGAGCATCCGGGTCAGCACTCGCGACACCGAGCACTACTTCTCCATGTTCCTCAACATCAACGACACGTTCAAGCTCATGGAACAGCTGGCCAACATCGCGATGAGGCAGCTGCTAGACAACGAAGGCTTTGCTGCGGACCTGTCTCTTCCCAAGCCCTGCAAGAACTTGAAGAATGTTTCTGCCCTCAAAAGGTGATGCTCGTTAGTCTTCTTTTCCCAACCGCTTTGCCATTTTCTAGCAGTGTAAATCTTGGGAGGAGTTTTTCCTGAGTGAGCCCACTAGTAATAAATGGTAAAAATATATGTATGGTACTTTAAGGGGTGTTAAATGACTTTGTGAGAGCATATGTACATGCGGGAATGTTCGTTTATCTATTTTATTAGATTCTAGCTTACATTTTCTTAACTTGTGGTCCAGTGTCAGTACGTTCAGCATAATCGTGTTTCATGTGGGCTCTTTGCGGATTCGGCTCATCTCACGCTCCCGGGTTTCAGAGATCTTGACGCACGAGCAAAGAACGAGCGCTATCGTGCTCAGTTCCGCCTGACAGCTGACGAGCGGCTGGACGGACACACGGATTGCACGCTCTGGACACCATTCACCAAGATGCATGTGATCGGTCAAATGTTTGTTTCCAACAACTACATCTGCTTCGCAAGTCGCGAAGAGGACCTTTGTCAGCTGATCATCCCCTTGAGAGAAGTAAATTGCCTAATTATCCTCGACCTTTAACCTACTGTTTTACACATAGCACACATCACTCATCTACTCATTGTGAAAGTGTAGTAGTAGAAATTATGTATTACTAATCATCTTGGGCAATACCAAATTTACACCATGGTGTAGATAGCTTTGCATACATCGAAGAACAATATCTTTTTTGAGTCATGTAATTTTTCTTTGACTTTGGAGATGACCCACTGCTGTGATTTACCGGCATAACTATACATACTGACTAGCTATATACTGTATATTCCCATTCACATAAATATACTGGTATTTTGGGCTTTAAACTACCAGGATATACTGTCAAATTTATTGCAGTGCTCCAAACTGAGCTGATTAACATAGAAATCAATCTGCCCAGACAAAAGTCTAGTACAGAGATTGAGAGAATATTCTTATTCTACAAGTTCTATCTTTGACAACCTTCAACTCTGTTTATAAATCTCAGGAGTTCTAAGAAGGGCGCAGAGCTTGCAGGCATCTACAAATATGCATAGAGTTATCAGATTAGGTATCACTTTGGCCTTTTAATTTCCAGACTAGAGGTGGAATGTTCAGGTCAATGAAGTACAAATCCAGACCAAGGTTTTGGTTCAACCAACTGGTTGAGAATAAGGAGTCACAGTCACAGAGTACTCTGTTGGTACAACTGTTGGTTGAAACAAAACCTTGGTCTGGATTAGTACTTTCTGAACCTGAATTTTCCACCTCTCTTCCAGAACGACTGCTACTGTGTGTCTAGCTATAGGTCAGCATACGAAGGATGAGTGCTGATTGAAAGATTTATATATTGATGTTGATTAATGAGAGTAGTCATAAATGCTGTGGTTGTTAAGGAAATTATGTGTAATTTATGTAGACCTTTTACAGCTAATCACAATGTTGGAGGGCCATTAAAATAGTGGGTAGTGTTTTTGTTTGTATTATTTGAAAAATTAATAAATTATTAAAATTTAAGTTGCAAAAAAAAAAAAAAAAAAAAGGTGGGTAAATGGACTGCATTTATATAGCGCTTTCCTACTCAAAGCGCTTTACAATACATGCCTCGCATTCACCCATTCATACACCGGTGGCGGAGGCTACCATGCAAGGCACCAACCTACTCACCAGGAGCAATTTAGGGTTCAGTGTCTTGCTCAAGGACACTTTGATGGGGTCAAGAGGAACCAGGGCTCCAACCAGGGCTGGTAGCACTTTGCTTGTGTAGGCAGCTGTAACTTAATGACTCAGTTACTACTCAAGTACAGATTATGAACAAATATAGTCACTGCATGAAACGGTGCAAAAGTCTTAGGCAGCCAAAGAAAATGATGTTTAAATGATCTTCATGTTGGTGTAAAACTAGCGCATCTCGTATAGCTAGTCAGTATCTCATTGATTTTTTTACTAATTCAGCTAATTAACCGAGTTGCTGGTAAAATTTCTAGATAGATGGGATGCCTGGGTGCCCTTGAGGAGTGGTTTTGAGTTGAGGTGCTGTTCATCTAGCCAACCAGCTAGATATTAGTGACTTTTGGGAAGACAGAAGAAATTTGCCTATGTTCTAATGCTAAGTCATGTTTTTTTCTGAGCAAATGTGCACTTACTACCTAGATAAATAGCTTTAAACATTTCTTTTGACTGCTTAGGACTTTTGCACCTTACTGTAATTGAACCATGTTTATTTAATGTTGAATAAACATGGAATCAGTACATAATCAACACTTGAAAGTGAATAATACCTTAAGTGTGTGCTCCCTCAAGTTAAGCATTGGCAAATATTGTTTTCATACCATTTACAATCATGTTTCTCTGCCTCCAGGTCTCCATTGTGGAAAAGGCCGACAGCTCCAGTGTCCTGCCCAGCCCTCTGTCCATCAGCACTAAGAACAAGATGACCTTCTTGTTTGCCAACCTTAGGGACCGTGACTTTCTGGTTCAGAGGATCTCTGACTTCCTGCAGCGAACCCCTGACAGAGTGCGGAGTAACAGCAAAGATCTACCTGTGAGCATTGATTTAATCAGTCAACATAACAGCCTTAGTGATTCAATAGCAGGTTCAATAAAGCAGCACCTTCTACATGCACTGTGCAGAAGTCACAGGGAGTTAAGGGAAATATTTAGAGTTCTTTATCTGGGTAGTAAGTGTATATTTGCTCAGAAAAAAACTGTTTAACATTAGATTGTATGCAAATGACCAGTAAAGCTTTACAAGAATTGCTTTTGTTCTCCAAGAAAATGACCATTGATTCTTGCTGAATGGCTAGTTGAACATCGCTTCAGTTCCAGAACTTCTCCCCGGGGGCACCCCAGCCATTCAGTGTTACAGTGGTACCTTGGTTCTCGAACTTAATCCGTTCTGGACTCCGGATAAAATCCTAAAAAGTTCTAGTTCTGATCAAATTTTTCCCATAAGAAATAATGGAAAACCAATCAATTGGTTCCCGGCCCCCCAAAATTACACCTAAATATGTTTGTTTTTTTTTTGTTTTTTTTTTTAAGCATTTAAATGCAAAATAAACAGGATAAAACAAGCATTTTTTCCTAATGTCTTCAAGAAACGATAAAGATCTTATTCCAACATTACCCCTGTCCTGCTTCGATTGTCCGCTTCTTCTGTGTGCCACGCCCCCTTGTTAACCTCGTGTGGGATCCCCATGTGATCAGCTGTTTCTGGTTGTTGTCATTAGTCCTCTGTATTAAGTCCGCATTTCAGTTTGTTTCCCCAGTCTGGTCATTGGGCACGTTCGACTTGCTTACAGCTCTGGTTTAAAGTAATGCATTCTGATCCTGACACGGTTAGATGCATTGCGTCCTCTCACCCGGCTGTACAAACTTGTTTTATCCTGTTTATTTTGTGTTTAAATGCTTTGGGGGACCAAGAACTAATTAATTGGTTTTCCATTATTTCTTATGGGAAAAATTCGATCAGAACTCAAACTTTTTAGGATTCGATCCGGAACGGATTAAGTTTGAGAACCGAGGTACCACTGTATTTTCTTCTTAGACTTTTGCACAGTATGGTATATAGAGATTGACATGATTATTAAAGCACTTGGTGAATGGCTGTAACATGATAATAAAGAGACTGAAGAAGCGGATCTTGTTTAAGGAAAAATTGGAAAAATTCATGAAACTGAAATTGTTCTAAGGAGCATTTTCTTCTTGAAAGATGCTTTGAAGCAGTGCAAATCTTCTGTGGTTTAGCAGTGCAATGGCTGTTGCTTATAAGAATTTATATAAGAACCTGTATATGAAACATAGGGTGCGTGTTGAATTAAACTGGGTTCATCATTGACACTCTTAGCTCTGACTGGTGGTGGTATGTGCAACTCCCTCCCTGTAGGAGTCCCCCAGCTCCACAGCTCCCTTTCTCACCCCACCTTCCCCAGGTGAAGTCATACCTGGCCGGTACTATAGCCCCAACCTGCCCACTGCCACTCAGAGCCTGATTAGCATATTCCAGAAGAATGCCTCTGAGGACCTGGGGCCCAAAGCTGTGAGTCTCTGGATTCTGGTCTATTCCAGTCAATCGATACCCTCCCCCCCCCCCTCCCACCCATGTCACATGATGATGTTCTGTGTTTGATCAGACTAAGGAGAAGATGAAGGAAGAGTCGTGGAACATCCACTTCTTTGAGTTTGGGAGAGGTGTGTGCATGTACCGTACCTCCAAGACTCGTGAGCTGGTTCTGCTGGGCATTCCCGAGAGCCTCCGTGGGGAGTTATGGCTGCTATTCTCAGGTAATTTTCTCCAGTAGGACTAGGCTGAATACATGTCTTTTGTAGTCTTGGGCAGATGGCGGTCATGGGTGATAGTGTTTGAAAACAAAGCGTAACTTTGCCAACAAAGCGTAACTTTGCCAACAAAGCGTAAGTTTTGCCAGTCATAAGATACTCCTGTTTGGCTTCTACCTGCGGCCAATACGATGTGCTACCGCCACAGAAACTTGACTCTTGTAGGATTAGAAATTATTACTGACTTTGGGAAGAAGCTCTTCTAAAGACCAGAATAATCCATCACCACAAACTGGTGTGACATATTGAGAATAAAATAAAATTTTGCGTCCAGCTAACTTGCACACCCTGAAGCATCCAGTCTTTAACTTCTCCAGCATAAGTGTAACTTATGTGCTAACGTTTGCTTTTGCTTAGGCTCCTCCAACTAAAAACCATCTCTAATAACAATTTCTGTAAGTGTTAAAATCTACAGATATACATCTAGATTGGTATCATGACCTAGAGAAAGAAGTTAAAAAAAGAATTAGATTTTTGTGGAAGTAACTGTCACACTTTATTAAGAGGAAGGGCATCTTCTCAGTCAGAATTTTGGCCATGTTAGCCTGGTCAGCATTCTTTACTGTAGTTTACTTGCTATAATCTGCCATAACACTAATGTGAAGATAGCAGGCAAGAAACGGCACAAAGGCTGCTTCTCGGTTATGACCAAAAATGGCCATGCCTCAGACAACCAGCTGTCAGGAAGAGACCAATGAGGTCAGAGGAAAAGTGTTGATATTCTGAAACCAAATGAAAGGAGTCCTGTAAAAAGACGGAGCCCTTTTTAGTTCCATCATCTCGCATATTTTTTTTGGTGTTTTTTTGAGATAGGACCCTTATTTAGGAGAATGATTCCATCATTATGATCATGATTGATTTGTTAGTAATATTACTTTAATATAATCCAGTAAAGGTTGTGTTGAGTTCAGATGTTTAGTTTTTGCCCAATGCTATTTACAGTTCTTGCCCCAATTTATGTAAATCAGGGGTGGCTAATCTTGTGCGCAAAGGACTAATTTGTATACAGGTTTTTGGGATAACCTTAGAGTCAGCTGTTGAAACCCAGGTAAGTACTCTTCAGCCAATTAGTCATCTACGTAGTAATCTAATTAGTTTTTTGTATTGAAAACCCATATACATAAATGGGGCCTTTTTGGATAAGATTAGCCCCCCCTGATGTAAATGGATGCTTTTACTGGATCAGTTCCAATTAAGAACCTTATTAAAGAGTAATGCAATGAGGAAGACTGCTGAACAAACCAACCTCTTTATGACTTATTTGTCCTCATCTTCTTGATGGAACCCTCAGCAACCAAGTCGTAGGATTGGAGAAAGTAAGGCCTGCTGTTCCTTTCACTTCACAGGTGCACAGAACGAGATGGCTTCCCACCCCGGGTATTATGCAGAGCTGGTGGAGCAGGCCATGGGTCGATGTACATTGGCCACAGAGGAGATTGAGCGTGACCTTCATCGTTCCATGCCTGAGCACCGGGCTTTTCAGAACGAGATGGGCATCGCAGCACTACGCCGCGTGCTCACCGCATATGCATATCGGAACCCCAACATCGGATATTGCCAGGTTGGCCTCTTCCTAACCACACACTTACAGTAACGTGTGTGTAAGCTCCTGCCCGGTTGACCCCGCTGTCGTCTTTCTCTTTGCCTTTACCTGGGAATCTGCTTCTGGCAGACTGTTGCTTGACACAGGGTTCTGGGAATTGTGCCAGAAGGCTCACACAGTGAGCGTTGCGGTTAAATTTGGGCGGCTTGACGATATCAGAGTATTCCCCAGTATTTAGAAATCCTGAAAGTATTATTTGTGATACCATTAAAATCTAGATGCTCCTTTTTCTATGAAACTGATACAGAAATGCTGCATTGAGGTGATGCATTATAGTGAATTACCAAATGCAGCATGAATGTGCTGTAAACTGTTGGTGCATGCGCGGCATGCGTGAAACAGTGTGCATGCGGGCGCAGTTTGGCCAGGTGCCACACATCAGGCAGGGTGATCTTTTTAACTCTGAGAGTTGTCTCCTTTTTTTCCGAGTGCAGTGAGTCCGTTTAGCCCATCTCTGATTCCAGAGTTTACAGTAGCCTACGTGATTTATGTTTTTATTTTAATTATTATATATTTTTTTTCCAAATATACTGTACACCAGGCTGAAATGTCTAGAAAGTCTGAAGATAGGAAAAAATACACATGATGCCCAAGTGAGGCCAGGCTCAGCCGTTTTATTTATTTTTTCTCCTCAGGCTATGAATATCGTGACCTCTGTTCTACTGCTGTACTGCACGGAGGAACAGGCCTTCTGGCTTTTGGTGGCTCTGTGTGAGAGGATGCTACCAGACTACTACAACACACGTGTGGTTGGTAAGGGGCCGGCCCACCCTTGTACGATCTGACATGGACTTACACCTTATGGTTATTCTTGCATGGTACGGAATGGGTTATCGTTGTTTATGTCTGTGCGTGTGGCAGGTGCACTTGTGGACCAGGGTGTGTTTGAGGAACTCACCCGTGACTGTCTGCCGCTGCTGTACGAGCGCATGCAGGAGCTGGGGGTCATCTCCACCATCTCCCTCTCCTGGTTCCTCACCCTCTTTCTTAGCGTCATGCCCTTCGACAGCGCCGTCCTAATGGTGGACTGCTTCTTCTACGAGGGCATCAAGGCCATCTTCCAGGTCTCCCTGGCCGTGTTGCACGCCAACATGGACCAGCTTCTGGCCTGCAATGACGAGGGAGAGGCCATGACTATCTTGGGAAGGTAGGCGTAAAGCCAAGACGATCTTCCATGGGTGGTTGTGCACCTTAGGCTGTCGTGCAGATAGTAAGCATGCCGGAGACTGTACTGTGCTGTTTTTGTCAGATAGGAGGGTGCTGTAACCAGCTTACTATAAGAGGTTATATATAAGATTATTAAGATATAAGATGTTTATTCCTAGATAAGCATTATTGCTGCTGCTTGTTCCTGAAGGTACTTGGACAATGTTGTAAACAAGCAGACTGTCTCGGCTCCCATTCCCCATCTCCACGCCCTTCTGACCAGTGGTGATGAACCACCACCTGAGATCGATGCATTTGAGCTCATCAAGACCTCCTATGAAGTGAGTCGGCCCCACTGTTCTGAAACTATTCTTTTACGGTTTATTACATACCCCACCGCCACATTAGTTTCACAACTGATTGCTGCCATTGCTGCAGCACTGGTTCCTCGCTGCTCATTATCTGGATTATTGCTTAGTTGTATTCCTATTATTGGGTTTGCATTACTGCTCTCTCCATAGGCCGTCGTCCTGATTGTTCTAATGCTGCTCCATCATTACCCATCGCCTGCAGCCCTGCACTGCATCTCTAGCTCCTTTCTCCATCACTGCCGCTCCAAGAGCCTTTTCCCCATTTGCTGGTTGCTGCTGAGTGATGTCCCCTTTCTCCTCTGTGTTGGTGCAGAAGTTTGGCAGTCTGCGCGCGGACGCCATAGAACAAATGAGGTTCAGACACAGGTTGAAGGTCATCCAGTGTTTGGAGGACACTGCCAAGAGGAGCGTGGTAGGGGACTATGCTGTCACAAGGTTGCGTTGTATGTTGCGTTGGGAAATATCTTGGTATTGAGCTGTAGGTATGGTACCGTGATCTGCCTGTCTGTGCCTTTCTCTGTGTGCTTGCTGCCTGGGTAAGAGCTAATACAGCGCTATGCGTCTTCAGGTTAGATCCATCATGACGGACTCCGCTTTTAGCCTTGATGAACTGGAGGAATTGTATGTCCTCTTCAAGGTGAGACTGGCGACACATCTTGTTTTAATTTGGTAGCAAATATTACTTCTGCAGGCAATTTTAACCACACCCACACAGACCTGTACTCGTTTGCCATTGTGGGGACCGTCCATTCATTTCTATGGGCAAAACTCTAATGTATATCTGTGTCTCTCTCTCACACACACACACACACACACACACTCTACTGTGCAACAGTCTTAAGCAACCAAAAGAAATTTTAAAGCTGTTTATCTGGGTAGTAGGTGCACCTCAAAACCAAAGACACAATTTAGCAGTAGAACATATGCAAAATAAAAATAACAATAAAAATTAGGTCAAAAATTATTCTGTTCTCCAGAAAGCTACTGATACCCTGGCCATTCTATTTATTTCTTAAATTTTACCTTCAGCTTATTTAAGTAATTAGCCTAATTAGTTTAAAAGCCAGTGAGATATTGATTAGGTGTACAAGGTATGCTAGTGGTTGAGTATTAAATATATAGGTGCATTGTATGGTTGTTGGAAATACTGGGGTGACTTTAGCAGAGGTTTTGAAATGGAAAGCCAGCAAACTCTGACATAACAGTACAATTTTACACCAAAAATTTAAGTAATTTACTATGACTTTCACGCAGGTCTGTCTGTTTGTCTATCTGTCTGTCAGTCAGTCAGGCAGGCAGGCATTACTTACACTACGGGGACCAAATGTTCTCACAAAGATGTGATCTCAACGCCAAAGTCTTTTAGTCTTGGATAAGTTTAACTTGTACTGCTTGTATATACTCCCGTTTTACAGTTTCCTGCATAGTGCAGTTACTGGGTGTGTTTTTAGTATTTGAATCTCCATTTTGTGTCCTTGCTTGTTGATGGCTGTGCCGTGCTTGCCTGTGCACATGCATATTTGCAGACGAAGCACATCCTCAGCTGTTACTGGGGGGCGAGCACCACGGCAGCTGAGCGCCACGACCCCAGCCTGGCCTACCTGGAGCAGTACCGTATCGACCGCGGCCAGTTCAGCCAGCTGTTCGCCGCCCTGGGACCCTGGGCCTGCGGTGCCCATACGTCGACGCTGGCCGCTCGCCTCTTCCGACTCCTTGACCAAAACAAAGACGGCCTCATCAACTTCAAAGAGTTTATTACTGGCTTGAGTAAGAGGCGTCTCAGAGCCCGTATAACCATGTTATATGTCGGACTTCGGCTTTGGCGAATTCCATAAAGTATACTGTGAAGATTTTTACAAGCTGTGATGGGTTTTGAAGACTGTATCATTTAAACAATCAAACCTGCCTTGTTGTCTCAGGCGGAATGTGCCATGGGGACATGACTGAGAAGCTGAAGCTGCTCTACAAAATGCACCTTCCTCCTGGTGAGTCCCGCTTAGAGAACAGGTGACCGGGCTGCCGTATTTACCCACCAGACGGCCAACCGAGTGATGGCCAAAAAGGGAAAAGCAGGATGCAGTTGATGCTTTGCTGTGTCTTTTTATACAAATTACTTTTCAAATATGTGTGTCAGTGTTTGTGTTGAAAGTAGTTGACTCTTGTTGTGTGTCCGTGTTGGACGTAGCTGACTCTTGTTGTGTGTCCGTGTTGGACGTAGCTGACTCTTGTTGTGTGTCTGTGTTGGGCGTAGCTGACTCTTGTTGTGTGTCCGTGTTGGACATAGCTGACTCTTGTTGTGTGTCCGTGTTGGGCGTAGCTGACTCTTGTTGTGTGTCCGTGTTGGACGTAGCTGACTCTTGTTGTGTGTCCGTGTTGGGCGTAGCTGACTCTTGTTGTGTGTCCGTGTTGGACGTAGCTGACTCTTGTTGTGTGTCCGTGTTGGGCGTAGCTGACTCTTGTTGTGTGTCCGTGTTGG
>JAABNY020000002.1:3726548-3744576 GCA_015164015.2 Brevimyrus niger | reverse complement strand
TTACCGACACATAAAAACTGATGATCATTTGTTACTCACTGTCTTTTGACTACTGCAAATACTAGTACATTTTTTCACGCGGAGAAAGTACTAAGGATGACATTCGCTTTAATTAAATGTCACTATAGCAATAATTCATTTTATGCCAAAATTAGAAAGGCAAAGTTATACCGCATTTATCTGAGTCTCGAGAGAGCAGACGCCGTCTCATAGAGAGCTGTGAAATTGTATAGACACTCCTTTGCATAAACAGTAAAATAAATGAAAAGCACTGTTGCGGGAAGGGAACTTATTTTTTATAGTTTACTTACGTCTGGATCTCTGTTGAATAGCAGGCATATTACCGAATGTGTATTATTAGTTTTAAATAACACGTAATTGTGCCGAATAGAGAACCACAGAAGTACCTTACACGAACCTTTCACTTAAAGGAATTTTGCAATCTAAGACGTATATCATATCTGTGTAGTCTTGCTTAATTTTCGTGCTTTTCAGAAAATTAAACCAGTGTTTCAATTCTGTTCACACCACGCTGTCAAAATGTAATATTTACTAAAGTATCTTTTTTTTTCCAAAATTACTGTACTAAATCGCCTCGTAGCTTATCAGATCATCCTTATGTTTGTCCTTTGTTGTAGAAATGCACGAATTGGACGACTTGCTTAACAGGGACACCGAATTTGTCTGCTTTCAATTAAATATGTGGAATATGAAAAATAAGCAAACGCCTCCGGCCTCTGTATTAGGCAACGGACGCCCACCAGCGATATGCTCGCCTCCTTTCTCTTTAAGGACAGCCTGCCAGTAAACCCTTCCCCCTGTTTTGTACACCCCTCCCCGAGTTCACGATTCCTGCGAATGTGTGAGTTACCGTCGCGCAATAACAAATACAGCTCGGCGGTCCTGCAAGGCGCAACCCAGTTCTGCCGGAGAAAGGCGAGACGGCGCAGAGTAAGCGGCGGCGGCAGGAGCAGTAGCTATCCCGCGTTCGCTTCGGTCATGAGCCCGGTGGTCTGGAGATGAGGCTCCGAAATGGCACCTTCCTAACTGTCTTATTGTTTGGTCTGTGCGGATTCATATCGCTGTCCTGGTACACCGCATTCAGCAATACCAAAGGTAAGCTTGGTCGTAGCGGGTCGGGGCGGGGGGCGTGTTTCATGCATTGCTTGTGAAGACAGAAGCCTGATATTTTATGCCCAGTGAAACGTATTTTGAATCTTCATACACGTTCGAGTTTTTAAATTTTAATCCTGACTCGAAGCGTTTCGCTTTCGGATTCAGCGTTGTATTAGGAATATGTGGAGTTGATTTGCAGGGACGGAGAAGAGATGGGCTGCGTTTACACAGGCGTTTTCAGCACCCCTCTTATGTCAAACAGGTTATGCCGCTTGTAAGCGCAAAGACAGACGTATCCAAAGCTGAGGACAAGGACATGCAACGCCTGACGTGTTTGGTAGTCAGCTACGTCCCCAAGTTTGCAAGCCCATCTTATATATGTGATAGATATGATAAAGTAGTTGGCCCCACAACTGGGACTGAATGTATTTATTGGTACATAAATGAGCATTCATTTTTTAATGGAAGATATTGAACACTGTCCTGTCGCATCAGTGTTCTTAGTTTGTTGGGGTTTGATATTAACTCATATCCGTCTTATGTCAGCCCTGGCTTTCCTTATCGGATGATGTAGCGTATAAATGACATATTTTAAAATACGCAGAAAAATGAAATGATTTCCCTGAAATGAAATGATTTCTAATTCCGAATTTAATTTACCAAAAACTAATGTATGAAATAGCATGTATATCAGTATTTTTCTTATAGTTGACGAAAAACGAAAAATGTTTTAGGAAGCTGCAAGATGAAATAAAGTAAACGCTTTCTGCGTTTGGTAAGTCCTGTCCCGCTGGTACTACAGTGAGGTTGGTACCAAATTTACCTTCAAAGAGAAAATTATGGCGATGTAAAGGTGTTACACCCCAACAGAAGCATTGTGTTACAGCAAGAGACAAGACTGCATGCCGGGCATGCATAACAAAGGAATTGAAATAGGCAGCGTTCTCATTTAAATTTAATTACATTGTTGTAATTGAAAATATTTTTGCTGCATCATTTTGTCAAATACTTTTGGGCGACTTCGTGCTATTTTATTGTTTATTGCTTTAGTTAAACTGTAACAAACTAATTACTTGTCCGCTCCATTCACATCAAGATTAGTTAAATTTGTTTAAAGTTGAAACTTCCGTTATTGGCTGATCATAATCAGAAATAGGTATGCTGGGTTTTGTGTAACTTCGGTTAGAATCCTGAGGTTCCATCCAGAGTCCTGAAGTTCCATCCAAAGAAGCAAGGTTTTGAGGGCACACATCCTTAAACAACTGTTTTTAAAATCTAGGGGCCTTTGTGCCATAGGAGATGTGTTATTTTAAGCATGTCATTGTCAAGTGTGTTACATTGTATGCTACTGTATATTTGTTGTCAAAAACGTCTTGCATATTCCCACAATCTACTGCTGGATAATTGGTTAGATGATGGATTGATGGCTTGACACAGTTGGATGTATTTTTGCAGATGCAGCATAAGTTAAGCACTCTTCTCCAACATCACAAACGGTCTTATTTTACCACGAGTCCGTGTACCTACCTGGCTCAGACACTGAAGCTGTGATGATACTAGTTCTAGAATTACTTCCCCCTCTCCATCCCCTCCCTCCCTGGATTGTTGGTAAGAGCCATATGTTAGAAGGTTTCACTCAGTGAGTCAAGCTCATTCAAAGTAATGCATGCTATTTTTCTGTCAGTTCCAATCCAGAGGAATCACACACAGGCCAGTGGCCACACAGAAGATAGTAGTTTTTTTTTGCCAGCAGGATAAGTGCCTCTCACCAGCATATAAATGAAACAAAATATTTGTTTGGAATCGAGGATGTTTTGTGTAAAATGTGGTTTAATTACCATTAGCTGTTAAATGTTCTTGTGTTGAGTTCTGTGCTGTGTCTGTTGGCTTCGCGAGTTGTGGCACTCTGCTCTCTGCTCAGGAACCCTGGTGCTAGATGGGAAATGCAAATGAGAGGGAACTCTCCGTGGATCCAGTGTGGCAGATTGGCTGTCGTGGAGGTAAACTGGCACTGGGCCCAGACCTCTCGGCTTTCAGAAACAAGGAAAAGTTGCCAGGAATTGGCCAAGTACCAGGCAGGTCCGGAATGGCCGTGGTGTACAGCTTATGAATGGTGAAACACTCTTTAAGTGTGTCTCAAACGGGAGAGAGGAGGCATGTTTGTATTAAAAATCCTCATGTTGCATTAATTAAACTGAAAACTGAGGAGTCGGTGGGAAGGGGGGGGGGGATGCTGTGATTGCTCATCTTCACTTTGTCCTCATCTGAAGAGCTTGACTGATTCCACCATCAGCAGCCTTTGTCATCGTTCTTGTTCCAGCTTGATGTTACATTTGACAGCATGTCTAGAGGGTCATCAAAGCTAGTTGCTCTCCTACCACGGCAGTTAGCCATTCGTTCTGTGATCCTAGGTTGACCCTGACATGGCTGAATGTGCAGCTTCACCTGGATAAGTGGACTGGGCAGTGTTTTGTAGGGCATGCTTCTATTTAACAGACAAACGGAATGATGAAACGAACACAGCACCTGTGTATGGGATGCTTATTGTGATTGTTGGTGTATCATGCATGTTCACACCCAGAATTATTTAGGTTCACACACTATATCGTACATCATATAAGAAGTCAGGTTTCTTGCATTCATGTATCTAGCTGCAGACCACAGATGTCCATTTGAAGCCACTTCCCTTTTGAAGTTCCTTCAATGCAGTGCATGTATTTCGGTCCAGTTACAATGGGCACAGCCCTTTGTTTTTTTGTTTTTTTTGATCAGCAACTCAGCTTCCCAGTGACTCAACTGCATGTTCCAAAATAAATGTGATTGCCAGAGTTTTAGGTCACATCCTTTAAGGGGTCTTTGAGTGAAAAATTATACTTACTTCAGAGAGCAAGCCCTATCTTTACTGTGACAGGATTTTCATGTCAATATTCTCAGAAACCCTATTGTAATCAAATAGAAATTTGTCTACCAAATGGGCTCGGTCAACTTCAGCTGAACTGAAACCACATAGCTTATGCAAAAATACATATGTTCTTTTTCAGAGATGAGGAACAAAAGCAATCCTGACCCCTATTTTGATCCCAGGTTACATAGATTCATAAATGGTCTCAAATTGCATTTTTTCCCCCTGGGGGTGACAAGGATGTTCCCAGGGAAGTATAAAGGAGAGTGGGTATATGTTCCCCCCCCCCCCCCAAAAGGGAGGAAGCGGAGGTTCTGTGAATGAAGGGAGCAGGGAGAGATAGTGATCTGAACTGGGTAAGGTCATTTAAGGTCAGCTCTCAGGGAATCTGATCGTCTGCAAAGTGGTGTTATTGGGTGGGCTGTTGTCCGTGGGTTGGTCTTTATGGCACACAGCATGTGGATGTGGACAGGTTGAGAACTCTCTTGAATAAGGGCTTTTTTGTCTTTTGCTGGTGTGGCAATACGCAACTCATTTTACACGCATTATATAAACGCTACTGTATACTCCATCTGTTCTGCTTCAGTGTTGCCCACTTACTTTATAAGTAAACTTGCTGCTGCTTGTTAACAGAAAACATTGGCAAGAAAAAAAAAGTACATTTCAAGCTTGATGATTTATAATGTCTGTAAAAGTTTGGTGGAAGCCATACATTTCCCTGTTAGCAGACTGCGGGAAGAAACTGTAGGATGACTGAGTACAATGAACATTGCGAAAAGGGTTAAACTGCTGTAGTGTTGGCTGTCATCTGTTTGGTTGCTGGTAATGAAAAAAACTATTTGACACAGCAGTGTCTGTAGCGGGGCACTTCCGGGAATTTAGTCTGTTTAGTTTGAGCATGATATTTGATGGACTGATATCAGCTTGTTTAACACGTACAAGTATGAGAAAAGTGACCTTATGATGATGAGTTGGAAGCACATTTATGTGGTGAAGCTTTTCGTTTTTTTTTTGCTTTCACTTCAATTCATTCCTCAGACTGTGTTTAGATGATCGGGAAATGGTCTGTGGAGATCTTTGGTTTACAAGGTAGTGCTAAAAGTCCCTCCTTTTTTCCTGACATTAAATGTTAAAGTTGCTTTTGAGTAAAGATTCTTGATTTGTGATTTTTTTTTTAAATGTAGAAATAAAATGTGTGAGTCTGTCTGTCTTTTAATCTGTTGTATAGTGCAGGGTTGTGGGAATATGTCGGCTATATGAGGAGTGGTTTTGCGGATGTGCCTCTGATTAGAAGGTTGCCGGTTTGAGCCCACCCTCTGCAAAACAATGCTCCTGATTGGAAGGTTGCTGGTTTGAGGCCCACCCTCTCCAAAACAATGCTCCTGATTGGAAGGTTGTTGGTTTGAGCCCACCCTCTGCAAAACAATGCTCCTGATTGGAAGGTCGCTGCTTTGAGGCCCACCCTCTGCAAAACAGAGCCCCTTATTGGAAGGTCGCTGGTTTTAGGCCTATCCTCTACAAAACAGTGCTTCTGATTGTAAGGTCGCTGGTTTGAACCCCCCTCTGCAAAACAGCCGCATGTTCGCGAGTGTGCTATCTTTTCGTGGTCCTTCTTCATGCATGTGGTTTTCCTGTTTACTTGTGGTCAGAGGTGAGTAATTTGGGGAAAGAGTAAAAATCTAGACTGTTTCAACCAACCAGTTGAGTGTAAAGAGTCACAGTCATAGGGTACTCAACTGATTGGTTGAAACTAAATCTTGGACTTTTTTTCTTTCTTTCTGAACGAGTCACCTCGGTTTGTGGTTGTGTCAGATGTCTCTTGCGCACGCTGGCTAGGGCCTGAGATAATGCCACTCCAGAGACTCTTTTAGCCTTAGAGTAATGTCACTCTATATACAGGCTGTGTTAGGCCCAACATGCTGCTGTGCTGGGCTTCACAGCAGGAGACCGGTCGCCTGTAAACTCATCCCACTGAGATGCTCTCCGATGCGTTGAGTGCCAGATATAAATGGTACAACTACACTTTATTTTCAACACTCTTATCACAAACTGGCTGAAGCTGTTCTCTCCGCTTCATGATTCAGAGATGCTGAAAGCACTATCTGGTATTGGCTCCTTCCCAAGATGGTTGTGGCTTGTTGAGTAAAGTGACCTTTTTAGGTTTGATTCTTCCAGTGTAATTCCAGTAGCCCCGAGCTGTCCCTGGAGGGGATGCAGTGAGGCAGGGTTTTAGGAATAAAAGCATGTAACCAACACACTGTGCACCTATCAATTAAGAAGAATCCTTGACTCACAAGAGGCACCACGGATTACACACTCTAGGGGAATTCTTTAGAGAACGTTATTGGAGTCCCTTTGACTTTACGTCTATCACCTAGAACTTTTGTGCCCCGTGTCTGACTGGGAGAGGCTGTTAGGCCTCTGAGGCAAACTAGGAGCTGACAGCACAGGTAGGAGATGGTTACCTGTGCAAGCAGGTCCATCTTTTATTAACATCCCTTTCACACCTGAGCAGATGAAGTTGCGAAGATGCGAGTTAAAAGGTTCCTCTTTTCTCACTTTCGTTGAATTCAGAATGCAGGACGCAATAAGCTGGGTCGAGCAGCCGAAGACGTGGAAACCCAGATGGGGACATATGGCCGTGGCCCCGTTGGCCTGTGCCTTTGCTCTTATGAATGGGACTGTGTGAGAAGGTGCCTGCATTTCTAACAACACGCTGCTTCTGATGTTTCCTGGGGACGGGCACCTGACCTAGTTCTCGGGCCGGTCTTTTGCACTCTCCATCATTCCCTTTGTTCCTAAGTGGTCTGGCACGGAGCCAGCAAGGCTCATTTGCTAATACGAAAGGACCCCCACCCATCAATTCAGTACAATGAGAAAATGCCCCACCGATTCAGACAGACAGCGTTCAGGTAACATGGTGGTGGTCATTGATTATTAATGTTACTGCTGTCAGTGCATAGAGATATCGACCCCCCCCCTCGTCCGCCCCCCCGAAGGTTTGCAGTGGTGGAGGTCAGTGCCTCAGTTGTCGGCTGTCTATCATTATGTCACTTGCTTGTCAGTCCTTTCAATTTCTGTGTAGACTGTCTGTCACTGTGTTCATCTTTCAGCGCTCCTTACAGCACGCTGTTGGCTGTCTGTAACTGTCAGCTGCTCCGTTCCATTTGCATAGCAGTATATTGGCGTCATTCACACCCTGTGACTTCCTGCATGCAGTCTTCTGTCTCTTTCTGTGTTGCAGACGGCCTCCAATCTTTTATTATGTCACACGATCATACATTTATGTAGTTTGAACTGCAGCCCGAGCTGCAGGTCCTTTGTGGTCAGGTAGGTACAATAATTGGTTGAACATTTTCTCCTTTGTGATAGAACTTCTGCCGCTTCCTCGGACAGGTGCTAAGTTTGTGAGTTTGATTCGAATGGGCTTTTAGCTAAGTCAGTGGCAGAAAGTGCCCAGTTCATGCGTTCATTGGTGTTATCTTCTATGTCCACTAATCAGACGAAAAGGCTTAACTGTGTCTTGAAGCATTTTAAAAATGTTGTCTTTTATATCCATGCTGGATCAGGAATAGATTGTCTTACAGATTCAAATTGCCATGATTGATTTCTTTCACCTGAATTGGGTGACTCCACTTTGCTTTTGTGGTCTGGCCTTGACTGCCCCAATCAAGCACAGATAACCCTCCTGAATATGTAGTGCTGACAGAAATGCACAGTTGATTGCATGATACATTGGATGAGATCTCAAGACTGGGTTTTTTTTTTTAAGGTAGCGTCAGCTTGGTCATAACCTGATACTACTGCCTTAACGCAGCTTGATGCATCTAGTCATTTAATTTTCAGGTCTTTTTCTAGGTATGGCTTTCCAATAGTTGGGCAACCTGGATTTTCCTACTTAGAATCCATATCATAGTTGTTGGACTGCGCTGTGGGTGTGGCCTGGCTGGGTAGCTCGGATTTACATTTTCAATTGGCTGAGATTGGGTGAGGGGGTGTGGCCACAGGGAACCTTGTCTCAGTAGCACTCAGTGTGGTGCTGAACTGCGGGATGGGTCACTGTAGTGGGCAGGCCTCAGCTACCCCTTGCTACATTTTACTGCATTGCCATCTGCTACTGACCACACTGCCATCACTGTTCTTCACTGTGTGTGTGTGTGTGTGTGTGTGCATGAGTGTTTGTGTCTGTGTGGATTATGTTTTTAAATACATTGTTGGGACCAAATGTTCCCCATGATGTAATAAATATCTGTTATTTTGACATGGTGCGGACCATTTTCCAGGTCCCCACAAAGATCTGTGAATGCAATCAAAACACTGAAAACGCCATAAGTCTTGTATATTGTTCGGTTACTTACGGTGTGTGTGTGTGTGTGTGTGTGTGTGTGAGTGACTTACGTGTGTGTGTGTGTCTGAGAAAGAGACTGACTTCTGTGTATGTGTGTGTGTGTGTGTGTGTGTGTGACTTCCTCAATGTGTGACTAAGCCAAACTTGCTGTCAGATACAGGTATGCTCTGCTTTTTCCCAGCCTACACAGATTGGTATGCGATATCTGCAATGTTTCTGAGTGACCGGTGATAGTCTATACGTATCTCAACATAATTTATTTGTTTATACAGTATTGTACAAAAATCTTAGGCAGTCAAAGAAAATTATGTTTAAATTTTCACATCAGGTAAAACTATAATATTATGACTGTAGAAATGTGTCTAAATATATCAAAACCTCTCCTGAAATCACCACAATATTTGCAGCAAACATCCAATATATCCACTTTTTTTTTTTTTGTTTACTTGATCACTAGCACATCTCGTATAGCTAATCAACATTTTGTTGACTTTTCAAGCAAATTTAATTAATTAAGCAAGCTGGTTATGAAATGTAACAAATACATGGATTGGCCGGGAAGCCCCTGAGGAGAGACCGGGAGCTGAAGCGGTGTTCTGTGCTCATCTACCCATCCAAGTGGGTATCAGTAACTTTCTGGAGAACAGAAGAAAGTTTTGCTAGCTTTTATTGTGTTACTCTTAATGTTCAGGTGTTCTAATGTGAAATTGGTGTTTTTGTTCTGAGCACAATGTACACCTACTATACAGATAGTTTTAAAGAATTCCTTTGACTGCCTAAGGCTTTTGACAGCACTGTGTACGTTCCCAGTCCCTCCTCACAGTTACCTCTGGGTGCTCCTGTCCCCTTTGTCCTGGACTTGTCAGCAGGTCCCCCTACTGTGGTCTTCTGCACACACAAGGTTTATCCCATTAACCCCAAATACCTTGTAGCTGCCTGCACTCGTTACAGGAAGGCAGAGCCTCACAGCCAAGGTAGGAGACACTCCCATGCGTGGTGAGCATGTTTGGAATGTTTCAGAATTACAAGTTTCGAGATGGAACGGAGGATCACAGAAGCCCCCACAAAGGAATCCTAACAGGCTGCTAGCTTTAGACACGCTTCCTCACCACGGACGGAAAAAAGTGTGTGTCAGTCCATCCGAGCTTTCAGCGGACGCCAACTTCCAGAGGCAGTGAGGATCTCAGCAGTCAACCAGTCTAAATGTTTAAAATAAGAAATTTAAATGAGACCTTGTAACATGTTACATTACATAGGTATCCAAATGAGATCACTTCCTTGGACTTTCTTTGAAGTCTGGATAATTGTTACTGTGTAAGTAACATTGTAGCAGGAAGGCCGCATCTGAAAGGAGCACTGCACTGTTTTTTTTTTCTTTTCGCTTTTTTTTTTTTTTTTTTTTTTAGATCTATCCAGGCAATCAATTGTCCTGTTTTTTAAATGTGCTACAGTATCATTCATTTTTTCGGAGTTGAGACCAGCTCTTCAAATAATAATAAAAAAAAACTTAAATTTATCTGAATCACTGTTTATATCTTCAGCCATTATTTACATTAGTGATTCGTAAGGCGGATACGCATTTCCTGTCTTTAGACTTATCTTGGCTGCTATTTATAAAACTGTTACACTAGTCTTTCGTATTTCTTACTGTGATTCTCTCCATTAAATGCAGGAAAATATGCTCAAGGGGCACCTACAAACAGACCTGAATGTTCCCAATAGCAAAAGTTTATTTCTAATTGTCACATTTAGGCGTTGATCAGCATCCAGAAAATGGCTTTTTACTTCAAAAGGAAATGAGTAATACACTTAGATGGTGGGCAACTGAACGGATTTCGCGTGGCTAATATTAGATATGTTTCTTCATCATCTTTCCATTCTTAGGGTGCTTTTATGTTCACTACCTTCTACTGCTCCCCAAAAGAGTGACTGACATCTGTGAGGTTATCGGTAAAGTGTTAGCGTGTGCAAGCTAGGCTCAGGCAATAGGTTTTGAAGCAATTATTACACAGTGGGCCGAGTGGTGGGCCTCAGTATCAACACTGTTGGTTTGTGTTGTTATTGTAAGTTGTTGCTGTGTCTCTGGACCCTGAAGGTCTCTTATTTACTCTCCTCACACGGACTGTTTGCCAAAGCTCGTGTCTGTTTTGCTCATGTTATGGAGGCACAGGTGCACTGAAGCATTTCAGGTTTTCTAGCTATGTTTGAAACCCCGCCCAACCCCCCTCCCCATGCACACTGCCTGCCTGTTCCAAGGTCCCCCAGACCTGCAACCTTATTCTCTCTGACATAAAGCCACTTCTGGAAGCAGGAGCTAAAAGGCAGTCCCAGAGCATCGCCGGTCCATTTCCTCTTTAGCTGGGCTGCCAGGAAACCTGAGAGGACCCCCCACCCCCATCCCCTTGGTGTTGCCCAAAGCTGTAATGTTCCCCCACCAAAACCCACCCCCCATTCACAAAGTCCCTGTTGTCAACCAGTGTAGAGGTGCATAATTGCCTGGTGCTTAATTTGCGTTCACCAGTTAATGTTTAAACAGCTGCCTTTGCGTATATAGCGCCAGTGTTTGCCGTCGTCACATGACGCCGTGCCTCTGATAGCTGAAGCTGCAATCCTCCTCCTCACCATCTGACCTTTCCATGTCTAATACAAAGTGCAGTGGTGATGCTGTGTGGGTGTTTTCATCTTTCCAGTTGAATACGTGTGTTGGCCCCTCACTTTTTTAAGCTTTTCGGGGCTCAGGTGCACATTCTTATCTTTCAGATCTGCATAATGGAGTGACCCTTAAGCAATGGTGGGGACAAACTAAGCCAGTGAGGGGGTGGCAAAATTTACTAAGGGTCTGAAGAATATAGTGACTCTGTAGGGCCGCAGATCATTCTTTATGTAAATGTAGCTCTGGTTGTAGAAAAGGGGGGGACCACTGCACTCGGCCTGCCTGCAGGTCACATGCATTGAGAGGATCTGAAATCCACACCCTGGTTTTTTCCTTCCATGCTGAGAACTGGCCAAAAAAAGGAAGCAGAGATGTAGACTGATGTAAAAGGGAAAACACGGCCAGGTTATGCTCTCTGCAGCAGAACTTTGCTTTTAGTTTCAGTCGTCACACCTTTCACTAAGTAATTAGCAGACAGAGAGCTGACCCGGAGTGTGTAGTTACCATAGAGAGATTTTTTGATTATTTAAGAGAGCGCTGTCCTGGGAGATGCTGCTGGGCAGGACAGTCCTCACTGGAACTCCTTACTCTGTATTAGGGGAGTTCCCACAGATCGAGCAAACTGATACATTAAATATACATACGAAGCAACAACTAATGCGATACGATATGATTCACCATGATTGTGATGCAGTGTGATTCGACATGATTTGTTTCGACACAATGCCATTCAAAAGAATATGCTGATACGTGATTCAATATGGTTCAGATACAGAAACAGTTTAGAGAGAGGGAATCAATGTAAATGTAAAGTCACTGGTCCAAAATTTGTTAGTCACATTTCTAAATAATAAAGGCATAGGGTCTGTACTAACGAATATGTGTTAATAAATTGGACTTTACCGATGTAAAACTACTAGAAACATTGTATCCCAAATTGTATCGTCGTAAACTTCTGTGCCGGTGCCAGTCGGTGAATCTTACGGTTCCTGTTTTATAGCATCGATTGCACATGAATACGTGACCTTAGGGCAGGGATGGAGCAAGATGCTTCCCCTACCTGACGTCTCCCCAATACTGATACAATCCTGATGCCTGAACAAATGCTATTGGTTGATTTGAACCGATCTGACACCAGAGCTCTTTTTAAACTGGTAAATACAAATGAAAGAAAATGTATGACGAAAAAAGGCTTTGTTGATTAAGCTACTAGAAACATACATAACGTGCCGTTACACCTCCTTTTGTACATGTTGTTCTAAGTGTTTTTGAGGCATTTTGCAGCTCAGTTTGAATATGATCCAAACGAGGAAATGCAAGTGGCGAATACTTAAAATGCTCCACAATTGTTCTCTGACCAGCAACAGCATCACTTACACTTCATTGCGATGGCAGCCCCTCGTGTATCTCAAGCTGTAGCAAGTGTGCGAAACAGCCCAAGCTTGTGACTGCCAAATCAGCCATTGCTTTTTTGTCGCATTACTCGCATTGTTTCGCACAATTGCATGCGGGATTTTCCACTAAACGCTACTTCCAATCCTCAGAGCCTCAAAATTATGTTATAAGTAAGCTAGTCCGGAGTAATAGGTCTTCAGCCGAGGTTTAAAGACTGAGACCCATTCGGCATCCTTCTCGTCCGATCTCCTGGCGCTCCTCTCTCCCACTGCGAAGGCGTTACGATGTGACAGCAGTGTGCTCACTCCCACTGAGTGGCAGACAAACTGAGTGGCAGCATTAGTGTTCGGCCTGAATGCCGCAAAACACATCTGAAACGGGAAAGAGCTAATGTGCGATCGATGTGCAAATCGATTTGACAAGAAATAGTATTTATCTTTTCGCAGACTGCCAAAAACTAAATAAGTAAGTATTGGATGTGGATCGGTCACATATGGCCGATACCTGATCCATCTACTTAGGTATGGATCGGTGCTAATACCAGTCCCGAATATCGGATGGCTGCACTCCTACTCCCACCGGTGCATTGCATTCATGGGCAGTCAGATTTTCTTGTTGCTAAGCAGCCACATATGAGCTTTCTGAGTAAACTGCATCTCTTTCGGCGTGGCGGAAGAAGGTTTCCGTCCTTGTTGTCTATCATACCTGTTCCAGAGCAACATCAGAATGAAACTTTTGCCAAGTTACTATCCTGTCTACCAGAGAGCTGCCTTTGTGAGTCACTCTGGTAAACTTACTCCTGAAGTGCAATTGCTTCCGTCTCACATGTACCCCAGCAATGGCTCCTAAAATGAGCAGGATTAATGGTTGTGCTCAGACATTGACTTATTTAAATCACAGGATTTTTTTTAGAGGCATTTGCTTTGGCCTCATGAGGTTGAGATTGACAGGTACAAAGATCACTGTGCCCAAAGGTAAGTTCGGAATCCTCAGTATAGAGAGATATATGCTGTCCTGTTGCACAGAGAGTTTAACACTCAGGTATACCAGTGAGGATCAGCTGTCATGGCCTGGCTCTCTGCATTCATGGTTCACAGCAGGGTTAAGTGCTTGCATTTCTGACAAACCTCAGGACTGACCCAGGGCCAGTCTCTGGAGAGTACTGCTGGCTCGTGGCTCCTGGACCAGAGGCTGGGTTTCTCGATTCGTCTCTGTCTCTCCTCTCCTGCCGTCTTCTTCCTCTGACGGTTCGTCACCCTATGGTCACACTACTGCAATCAGGCATGAATATTTTACTCAGAAATATATTAAGTGGAGCTCACCACGCCCAGCCCTTTGTACCCAGATACAGGTCGTAATGCATTGTTTGGTCAGACTGCATGGAAGCTGATTTCCGCACCACATTCCTGAAGCAGTCATGCTGATAGAGCACTTTGCCTGTAGAAGCCTGCCCACAAACTCCTCAGGATGCTTTTAAAAGATACTTTTGGAGCAGTTGTGTACTTCCTGCCGCACCTGGTAGAATTATCATCATTATTGCACAATGTCAATGAAATCATCCATTGATTTCAAGTTGAGGTTTCCTATACACAGATTTTAATGGCTGAAACAGAGCTGCCTTCCAGATATTATCTTATTAAAGGCACAATTGAGGAATCTGGTGAACTCAATCTGGTGACATGCATTTTCATTATTTTATTCACCCCGCACTCTGTGCTTGGGAAATACGGTTGCGCAAATGTTGTCCAACGTGAGCTACCAGCACTGACATTGCGGTTACGATGCCATAGCTCTTCTTTCTTATTTAGCCACTATGCTGACAGGCTGGGACCTGTACACAGCTGCTCTTTGTCACTGTGTGCTCTCTATATGATGTTATTGGCCCCACAGTTGCTCAGCTGCAGGGGGATTGGTCTCAGAGCATTGTGTTTTGAATTCTGATTGGTCCCTCTGGGCCACTCATGTGCTTTGGCTGGGCCATTAATTAGCGTGTAGCATGGTTAGCTTTGCCTCGCCCGCTTTTTATTTCAGACTTTTCGAGTGGAACCTGCGCTGATGCTCGGCCATATGCACATACACGCACACCAATGCGTATACTGTTGGCGGCTTGAAATATCCATAGAAGTGAAAGAAACAACAGTCTGATGTAGCTTGAAATAGTTAGGTGATAATGATGGGCGAGCTCACACAAATGCACGTTCAGTTATGTGATAATGATCATTGTTCACGGCCCTTTAAATGATAATGATACACATGAACCCAGAGGCCCAACAGCATCTCTCTGTACTGTTCATCTTAGTGACCTTTCAGAAACCATTGTTTAATCCATCCATTTTCAGTACCTGCTTATCCTATTCAGGGTCCGAAGCCTATCCCAGACATTGTGGGAGCAAAGTAGAGAGCAATCTGTGACGGGATGCCAACCATCGCAGGGCACACACCATTAATAATTTGGCAACTCCAATTTACCTTGGTCGAGGTGGAAAGTTCAGTTTCATAAAGTATAAATCCAGGTTTTCTTTCAATCGACCAGTGGAATATAAAGAGTCATATTCATAGAGTACTCAAACAGTTGAGAATTCTGTGAATGTGATTCTTTATACTCAACTGTGTAGTAGACTTAAGTAGACTTATCGTCATCGACCAGTTGTAGTTCCTGTGAAGAGTCTTTAAAATTTTATTGACATGTTTTTGCTTTTTTCTTTTGGAATCTTTGGTTCAACGCATGCATGCATTTCATCCACAGCAGAAACTTAAGTTTTTTTCCCCACGTGGTGAATTTCTACTTCAGTCCATATTTAATGTAAATTCTCACATCTGTTGGAACTCATTCAGTCATTTTCTATAGTCATTATCAGTACCAGCATTCCACACGTCATCACAGAAGATTGCCATGTGCATAGTTGAACATTATCTTGTTGTACAGGACATTAGGAAGTTGGTTATATGTTATGTTCAAAGAAATATAATTTCTGGATCTGAGTACTTCTCATTGTGACACATGATGTGGGTACATGTTGGCTAAACAGTATGTTACTCTGTTTCATAAAACAGTCAGAATCACCCCCACTATCTGACTCACTGGTTTTCTGTCCTTGTCAACTTTTCTCTTGAAATGGATTAATTTAGCTCTACTGGATGCTCTGCTGTATATTGCTGGATTAATTTAGCTCTACTGGATGCTCTGCTGTATATTGCTGGATTAATTTAGCTCTACTGGATGCTCTGCTGTATATTGCTGGATTAATTTGGCTCCACTGGATGCTCTGTTGTATATTGCTGGGATAATTTAGCTCTACTGAATGCTCTGCTGTATATTGCTGGATTAATTTAGCTTTACTGGATGCTCTGCTGTATATTGCTGGATTAATTTGGCTCTACTGGATGCTCTGCTGTATATTGCACTTAGACATTTTGTGTTATTTAATTGAATAGCTTTTCTGATATTAAGTTCTATGTTTTTGTATAACTCTTTCCAATACTATGCTGCACTAGTTACTGTTCAATCATTAGATATTTAGCCTAGTACAGAGTTTCTCAAACTGGTCCTCAGAGACCCCCAGACGGTCAACATTTTTGTTCCCTCCCAGTTGCTTCCCAGCAAAAACATGGATCATCTAGGGGTCCATGAGGACTGGTTTGAGAAACGCTTGCCTGATAGAACTTGTACCCAAGTTGGATCCTTTTACGGCTTGTGCTGCTTAACTACATTGCTGTGTATGAGTGGCTACTGGATAAAAACACCTGATAACAGAATCTTTAGAGTCAAGGGTCAAAAAGCATTGAGGTCGTTCTTAGGGTGGAACCTCAGTGTAGAGTAGACTTGTTCTGTGTATGAATTTGTGAATCCTTTTTTAGACTATATATATATAAAAATATATTTATATATATATATAAAAAATCACACTGTGCACCAAAATTCTGTATGCAGTTCTGTGCCTGGTGACCTAAATAGAGAGCACTGTTCCTGAGATTACAGCATTTATTTACTCAAAAGACCCTTTGACACTTTTCTATAATGAGATGAATGTTCCTGTGTGGCTTCTGTATGCTGTAAAACATTGCTGTAGCTTTCGATCATATGTACTCCGCAGCAATGTGTGCACCTCCAGGATTAATTAAGGAAGTGCTTCTGCGTTGTTGTTGCCCTGTTGCCGCCACTAAGGTCGAGAGCTTCTCTGTGCCTGTGCATGTGTGTCCATGTGTACTCAGTGGCCTCTTTGTTAGGAACACCTTGCCAGTAGAGAGTACGACTCACTTTTGCCTTCAGAAGCACTTTAATGAGTTCTTTTTCAGAAACAGCCATAGTATTGAGCTGTTATCTTTTCACCCCTGGCCTTCCTGCTAAGTCTAGACATCCCCCTGTTTTTTCATTAACAAGGTGTTTTCGCCTACAGGACTGCAATCGCTCTGTTTATTGTTTATTGCACCATTTTCTGTAAACTATAGATAGTGAAGTGTGTGAAAATACCAGGGAGGAGGCTGTTGATTGTGGATCTACCACATCTGGCACCGACAATCACACTACATTCAAAAGGATTACATCACACATCCTAGCCATTCTAATGATTAGCCACACAGAATGTGATCTTCTGGCCCCTGTCTGTTTGCTGTGTACGTTCAGTAGCAGCAACGTTATTCATTTCTTGGAGGAGCTGACCCTGGTGTACAAAATGAACTGACCAATGAGAGTATTTGTACTGTCATGGTGTAGAGGCAAAGTCCAGGTTTGAATCTCATGCAACCTGCACCAAGCCCACACTGATCCCACAACCTACTGACAGCAGTAAGGGGGGGCAAGACTTCTGTGATACAAATACAGTTTGTCCTGCCCTTCACAGTGATACAGAGTCCAGTTTTAAAGTTTGATCTTTTATTTAAATTGCCAAACTCCTTCCTGTGAAGCCATGGAAGTGGATGAACCCAAGTCCCCAGCATGAAGCTGGACTGTAGACACTCGACAACGGATATATTTAAATCTCTTAAGAATGGCTATCTGGCCTTATGACTCATATAAGCACTGTCTTTCTAATCAGTGATTTCAGAAGAGGCCTGTGAAGTTAGGGATAGAAACGTAGAAAATGAGAGCCTCTCATTAGCTCAAGGGGTTTCGCTTAAGGAGAGATGGAATGGAAAATAGCTTGCAGGTGTCTGTAGACCTTGTGAAAACTGAGATTAACTTGCACAAATCAGACTTAATCATACTCGGCATTTTTATTGTTTATATGAAATGCATAGGGCAGAATTTTTGCTTGTGTGTATAATTGTATGTTTATCCCCTGGATATAGAGATAGACATATTGAGGTTAGATTCCATGCTGTCCCACCAGGGTTATTATCATCAACGAAATCTAAAGACTATAAGAAAACATTTTATTAAACTGAAATAAAATAGCAAGGGCTGGCACTATCAGTTATATTAATGATTAAGTTTGACAATTGACTAGTTTGACAATTGAGTAATCATGTATATGTAATATGTATACATATATAAAATATAATATGAATACAGTATATATGTAATGCTGTAACTAGCCTTGGGGCGGCATGGTGGTGCAGTGGTTAGCACTGTTGCCTCACACCTCTGGGACCTGGGTTCGAGTCTCCGCCTGGG
>JAABNY020000002.1:3691266-3703356 GCA_015164015.2 Brevimyrus niger | reverse complement strand
CAGCTGTTTCTGGTTGTTGTCATTAGTCCTCTGTATTAAGTCCGCGTTTCAGTTTGTTTCCCCAGTCCGGTCATTGTAACGTCATTGTGTTGTTCTGCCCATGTTTCCCAATTGCTTGAGTCCTGTCCCTGCTTCCCCGGTCTCAAGCCATGCCCCAGCACTGCGTCAACACTAGACTGTGCCATGTGGTCCATTGTCTATTTTTAATATTACTTATTTTCAATAAAAAAAGCACTGTCACCAACAAACGATGCTATCACAGCGAATTCAAGGCTGATACTGAAGCGTTACCCTTTGTTTCTGCTGACAAACGTGCCGTGTGACTAATTTCCCCGTTAGCTTAGGTTGGCGATCACGGTTCAACTTCTGAGATTCAGATTAAGTTCTTCGTCATTTTTTTTCAAGTTCGAATTCGAGAACTAAGGTACCACTGTATATAAAAAAATAACAATTGTATGCGTGAGTGTGCATGGAGATGGACATCTACATGTATGTGGCCGTGAGTACTGGTGATTGACTGCGTATATGCATGTGCACATGTGTGCATGCAGGTGTATGTGGGCGTGAGTGAATGCGTATATGAGCGTTCATGTGTGTGAATGCGGGCGTGAATATGGGTGAGTGAGTGCGTATAGAGTGTGCATGTGTGCATGCTCATGGTTGTATTCGTACGCAGCGCTATGGCGCAACAGCAGGTGACACAATAACAGAGGGTGTGACAGACATTGGCTACATGGTACATTGCCTCTAACAGGGGCCCTGTGTGTGCACGTGCACTTGTATGTGTGTGCGTGTGTGTGTGTGTGTGTGTGTGTGTGGGGGGGGGGGTTTTGGGTTTGCACGTGGGTGGGTGTCTTCATATATCCAAATAATGAGATAATATTAACCACGCCACATTAGCCCCCAGCCCCCCCTCACAACACTCCCAACCTTTCCCATTCATTGGTTGCCAGACATTATGAGCTTCATCCCTGCCGTCTCCGAGCGACACGGCGTCTGACAGAGCAGAGCACGCTCGGCCAATCACCCCACCCAGCCCCCACACCTTCCTTATCCACCCCTCCAGCACATGCTGGCTAACTCGCCCCACTGCCTCCCTCATCCTGTCACGTGCTCTTCCCATGATGCTCTTTGGTGAGTGTGGCTTCCTGGATGGTTTGTGAGGCCGCTGACAGTGTAACTGCTATCTATCCCAGTCTGTCGCGGTCCAAAGGTTTGTTCTCCTTTGCTCCGGGAATCTTACTTCATCACTGAGTTTTAAATAGCCGCCACTTAATTTACTACCACCAGCCAGTGCCAGTGCCTGCATGTAGCAGACACCTGCATTAATTAACTAACCCTCTGTCTGATTAATGTGGTGGCTCTCAGTGCTATTTTACCGCTCTGCACAGCTCATATACTGTGCACTAATGCTATGGGCAGCAGACAGAAGCACCAGTTCTTTAAGAGCCTTTTAAGTCATTGTAAATGTAATATATTTAATGCGTCTTGCTTTTCCACAATGGCAGTATAACCTGCTTGATTGATGTGCATTGGTGGTTAAATGCAAGTACCCCATGGGGGTGGGGGGGGGGGGGGGGGGGGTGGGGAGGGTTGTCTGGGAGGTTAAGTGGGGGGGGGGACGGGGGGTGGGGAGGGGGGGGGGGTAGGTGGGAACAGACCCCAGGAAATCAGTACCTCGAAGTACAGAGGGTGGGCCACAGCTGCTTGGACCTCAGTCAGTGTTTGACTAGCAAATACTGCTCAGCTGCACTCGATGATGGAATGTTTGCAGACCTTGTTTTCGAGTGCATCTGGTTTTCCTCCCTCTTTCTGCCGTCCTTGCTTTGTCCCTGACATAGAGACGCAACACTGCTTCAAAGAAAGCCATCCTCCCTTCACCACACAAGCGTGCACACACACACACACACACACACACACACACACACAGAATCGCACAGTGAGTGTAATTAGGCTGCCTGGGTTTATTCTCATTGGTTCTTCGACAAGGGAGGGAATTAGAGGGACGACAGTTTTTTCTCTGCCTGTTAAATGTGGATGAAATGTTATTGATGTTTTCTCAGCCCTGGCTCTGTAAATGGGCTCTGTAAAAATGTTTTCCTTCTCTGGGCCAGTAATAATAGGCTCCCACACTGCAGCTCTTGCTCAGTTACCCAACAGGGGGGTGGGGTGATTTGTGTGAGCGTGCCGGTGCCTACCTCAGGTAGACAGGTGAGTTGTGCGAAAAGTGATAGTGTTGTCATTGCTGTTGTCTGTGTGTTTATTCTGCCAGCATGCGTCTTTTAGATGACATGCATTGCCTGTGCGTACACAGTTTGTCTGTCTGATGAGCTCACACATGTTGCCTGTTTATATTTGCTTGTATTGCTAACACTTTCATTCAAAGATACTTACCATGTTTACTACTTTATGCGGTTGAATTATTTATACAGAAGTGTCAAGTGTACTGCATTAAGCAGTAAGATTTTTGCTCCCTCTTTGACAGCGTAAAGTAGTATCATTTGCATCTGTCCATAAAGAATTTCTGTGAAATCGTGGTGTATCTACATTCGTTTTCCAGGAAATGGACAGAGATCAGAGTTCATCAGAATTCATGACCGAGCGCTTCCCAAGGAGCGCTTACTCAGACTGATGTTAATGCAAGAGCACACAGTCTGAGTCCAAATCTAAATTTTACCCAAGGCAGCTTACAGATTTTTCAGGTTTTACACGTCTCACCGTGCCGTTTACCTAGCTTGATGTTAACTGGGATGGAAGTTCAGTCACAGCAGGTGTAATCAAGCCGGCAGTTGTGTCACTCCTGTTCCCTTTGTCTCTGTGTTTTTCAGACAGACCAGCAGTATGCCAACAGCGTGGCAGAGAACCTAAAGCGCTTGTAAGTACACCTCTGTTTCCATGGCAATGGAATGCGGCTGATGGGGCCACCACTGATTGGACCTGGCTGTGTCTGGTTCCCCCCTCCCCCATTCTCCAACCAATGCCATCATCTTCTCTTGTCATATTTGTTTATTGACGAGGCGCTTATGGTCTTATCCACCCTTCATGTGATTGGCTGCGACCTGCACCCCTCGGTGTATGCAGCTGGGTGTCACGGCGCCTATGGTCTTCCCTGGATGGTGACGGTCCGAGCTGATTGGCTGAGTCACAGAGAGGCGTGCACCCCTGTTCCGCCCACCATGAATCTTTGCATGTCTGCTTCTCACCTTCCGCTTGGAAAATCTCCATCTTCTGTTCCGTTTAACTTGGAGAGCAGAACGACAAGCTTCCCAGTTTCCAAACTACTTCCTCCTGTAGTTCCGCCCCCTTTCTGTCATGAGCCCTACAGTAGCTCCTCCCTTTCTTTCATTCTCTCTTTATGTCATTCAGCCTGGATGAGGCGCTGGGGGTGTTTATACCTGTAAATCAGCATGAGAATCACGAATTTCAGCATCTGGCTTCGCTCCAATTTGCCTAGACATGGGCGGCGGCGGAGGGAGGGGGGGGTCTACTCACTGAGTGCTTTGTAATGTAGAAGAGCATCTGGTGTGAGTGCGACTGTCACTGGAGCTGCTCTGAGTACAGATCTATCAGTCGGGCTGAGGGTTTAGACAAGGGGTGTCAAACTCCTTTCCTGGGGAGGGGCGGAGCCCCGCACAGTTTTTGGTTCACCCTCATTTAACACACCTGATTCAACTCCTTGCGCTAATTACAGCACAGCTCTTGAGCTGAATCATTTGTGGTAGAATAGGAAAGAACTAAGCTTACACAGGGCTCCGGCCCCCCAGGACTGGAGTTTGACACCCCTGGTTTAGACCATCAGCCTTGCACCTGTTTGTATATTTGTATCCCCCACCAAAGTCAATACAGACATGCAAATGAGTTTGATGCTTCTGTGTGTACGTTTTGTGTGCATACGTGCATTTTGTGTACTTGTGTGTGTCCTTGTGTGTCAGCACCATACATATCTGTCCATGGACCTTAAGGATTAGATTCTCTGTCACTTACAGTTACGCCACCGAGCTGTTTCCCTGGCAACACTCCCTCCTTCCCACAGGCCTTTCCCTCTTCTGCAGGTCACGTCTGTGACCATCGATGATGTGATTACAGTAGCGTCTCTGCTCGTGGTCCCAGTCATTGACACTCTCCTCATCCATGCTGAGCCTCTCTAAGCAACAAAATCTCTAATTTAGGGATCACACAGTTACCTTTACAAGCAAATGCAAATCAGTGTGATATGTTGGTTTATTTCTCAGCGGCAGTGTTTGCCGCCAGTGTTTGCGTTTATTATACATGGTGTCCATCTCTCTTCCAGCTTTGTATCCATGACACTGTCACAGGGTTTAATGGCAAACTAAAACTTCATTCGCTCCTCCCGTCCTTGTTCCCTTTCTCCTGCCTTCTCCTGTTTATCCTCCTCTGCTTCACTCAGTATTCTCTACTTTGGCCTCCATTTCATCACTGATGCTATCTGTGGTGCTTGGTTCTCCTCCAGGTTCCCTGGGGAGATTCAGACGGGCCTTCTGGAAGTCATCTCCCCGTCTGTCCACTTCTACCCCGACTTTTCCCAGCTGAAGGAATCCTTCGGAGACCCCAAGGAGAGGGTCAGGTAAGAATACCTGCCCTTCCGCTGGGTCACCTTGGCAAGACCGAACTTGCTAACTTGCTAACCAATAAAGAACTTGGGGCACAATGAATCATGGGATTGGTCTCATTTGGCAAGAATGCAACCAATCTATCCTTAATATCTGGGTTTTTTTTTACTGTCCATCGTATTTCTGTTCTTGAGTAATGGCACTGGTCTTTGGCAATGGAAGATGAGAGCACAAGTATGGTCAAGTATGTATATTGAGAAAGCCCCTAATACTCCACCTCTAGGGTTTTATCACGGTAGGTTGAGAACTTCTTCTGTCAGGCTAGCTGTTGACCTGCCCAGATCCACCAGCTTAGCTGTCTGAGGGGGTCTCAGCCCTCTCATCTTAATATATCCTGACAAAACCGGTATACCCTGAGGCTCCTGGAAACGTGTGCGCACCTGTGAGTCTGTGAGACGTAGCGCGAGGCAGATCAGAGGCAGATAATCCGATTTTCTCCTAGCCTCCCATCTGTAACAGCAGGCTGGTCCTGCCCTAAAGGCATACAGATGTGTGGCTTGATACGTGACGGTGTACAGGTGCTCTGTCGTAGGTATAAGATGCAGGGGGGCATGTCTAGCAGGCTTGCCAGCGTGCGGCAAAGTGTCCACCCCAGCGATCGAACGTGACCAGGCTGCTGGCTCTGTGCGCATACATGCATGCACGCACTGGGCAGTTACTCGGGTGGTCATCGTCACTTTTACAGCAGGCCTAATTTTAGCAGCCTGCAGGAGAGACTGGCCAGGGCTGATTTATGGCCATTTTTTTCAAACGGCAGCCGTCGGGGAAAATGAGTCCCAGGTGCGTTCGACATGGATGCCATGTTTAATTCATCAGCGGGCTGGTAAAGGCAGAGCATTACTGCGGACAGCAATCACAGTACAAGGAAATGCGGGACTCTCACCAACCAGAATGCTGCCCGGGATAAAAAAAAAAAAAACACAGAAATGCCTTGTGTTTTGTTTTTTTTTTTTTGTTTTTTTGCCAGAGTGAGAAATCCCACAGTACAAGCAGAGGTTTAGTGGAAGCGTCAGCTTCTGGTCGAGAGGATTGAGCCGTCCAGATGAATGGGCGGAGAGGAGGATTAGAGGTGTGGGATTAGTCTCTTATGTGGTCTCCCTGGTGGCTGTGGTCGCTGTCCTCTTGGTGTGGTGGATCTGGTCAGCACCGGGTCGGTACTGGCAGGTGGGAAAAACTTTTTACTCTCCTGCAATAGCAAAGAGCCTGACAGGTTCTGTTTGCTGGTGGAAAGTTTTACTTTTGGTCAGCAATGTGGGGCTCCTTTGTTTGTATCATCCGCTTTGTCTAAGTTCTTTCATAAGCTGGACTAAGACTAGGGGCTCTAGGTCACAAAGACGGCTGGAAGGGGGGTAAGATCCTGGCCAGTCATGATGGAATGGTGGGCTGGGGGGGCGGGAGGAGAGCGAGACTCAGTGTAGATTCAGGCTGCTGTGTGCTGGAGCGGCCTAAGGCTGGGGTCGTCCATTCTTACAGCCACACTGTCAGCCTGCTAGATTGCTTTGTGTGATTGTAACTCCTGAACTGAATTCATGACCTTGATAGACCAGTGAGCCATTATTAAAGTCCCACAAATGTATCTGCATCAGCAGAAATCCCACCAAGTAATGTCTTTTTAAACGTTTATGATGGGAAAAAGGTCGTGCTTCCTGCATTATAACTTACCGGTGTTGTGGTTCAGTGTAGGGTACTGTGTCAGAGTGCATGTGTAGTTATGTATGGCGAAGACTAAGGGGGATTTTCTCATTTTGTGAGTTTTATTTTCAGTGGTTGGGCATGCAACATGCGCGAGATGGGCTGCTGTGGTTTTGTTGCTTGTGAATTTTGCCAGAACACAAATTCTCAACTTTTCCTACACAAAACAAAAAAGAAAGGGGGGAGTCAATTTTCTATACGTGACTCCCAAAACAAAGGCATTATGTGCTAACATTCAAAACTGGGGGGGTGTGGCGGGGGAGCAGGATTATCAAGACTAACAAAGAGTGAAAAACCAATATACAGAATCGAAGCAAACATAATCCAGAGGGCTGGTGTAATAATACATGTTTGCCTTTGGATGCTTGTCCCACATTTGGCTCCATCCTGTCCACCTCTCTTATATTACATACTGGCTCAGCAAGCTTTACTCAGGTAGCATTACAATGTTGTGCTTTCTGAAACCCTTTTCTGTTTTACAACAGCATACTTTTGTCCAGTGTAACAGCACCCAGCATTGGAGATCCGTTTTGATTATTCACCATCGGTTGCATCATTAGTTAATGAAGTCCAAATTTTCAAGGTGAACTTATATCAATATCCTTTGACCGTAAGCCCTAGAATAACTGTTAATGAGGGAGCGTATGTCATCGAATGTTATCCAGTGTCTGACTTCTGTGGCTAAAATATACTAAATTGAAATCTAAAAGAGCAGCACCTATGGAATTTCAGGTACCGTACAGCTTTGGTGTTTTGCTTGGTATTTTTCTATCTGCATAGAACACTAAGGGTAGGGTCACGCCAGGGAAGCCAATAAACATGATGAAAAGTGCAGCGCGTTGCACTGCGTTTTTTTGCATGTGTTTTTCTGCGTTTTCATCTCGCATTTGTCCACGTCCTTATGCGTCTTTATGCGTTTATAATGTTGCGCTGTATTAGCAATTTCTGTGATTGTACATAACTGTTTTTAGTATTTTTGAGGTAAAAGAGGGTGTAAAAAAACGCACAAAGACTGGAACGCATTTGTATCCATTTCTCATTGTCATCAATGGGAGTGCGCAGCGCAGAGAAATGCATGCAGTAGTTTGTTTTCAAAATGCACTAGTGGGAACGTCATACATTACTCTCTATGCAACTTTTGATGTCCTAGCGCATCACAGAACGTGTGTGTTGACGAAAAGCTCAGCGCAATACGGACAGTGGAAACGCGCTCAGACAGAATATTTTGTGAGAGCAGTTGCATTCTATAGAGTTTTGCTTGAGTTGTGCCTGCTTTTAAACGGCAGAAGAAAAGCGGCATGTTTTGTGTGCCTAATGAAACCACAGGGTCAAGGCTGCAGCAGTAATGACACACGCGTCAGTTCTTGAGGGTCCTGCCTGAAACCTAGTGGTTAAACTCATTGTAGCTTCTTCCTCATTTTTTGTCTCGCTTGAGTCATACTGTAGCTAGACAGCAGGGTTGTCTAGTGCATGGCACGCAAGTGGCATGTGACGGTCTTTCGGGATCCAACTCATGGCCTTATCACATGACTGGGCTTAAATGGAAATGATTCAGTGTACGGACAGTGGTGGGGGTCCCTCCCTGGTCTACAGCGACAGTCAGAAATACACCCTCACACAGCTACTGGCTACAAGTGTATATGTGAGCAGTTTCCTTTGTTGGAAGCACAGGGTTGATGTTGGATATGTTGGACCAGGGCCTGATCCTTTAGCTTATCGGATGCTTGATTGCTCTATCTGCAGGGTGGTCTTTTTGTGTGTATCTGTTTCCTTTCTCATAGCCGACATCCAATCATTTAATCTGTACTCAAGTTCATGCGAGCTCATGGCCTGTGGTTACGATTTCTGTACGGTGATGTCCTCTGGATCTCTCACCTTGAAAGAGCCCATTACCGTTGGAGCAGCCCGACCCGCTTCCAAAGCCCCGTTGCTAGGCGTCCCATTGGCACTGCCGTTTCAGGCCGCAGAGTGCTGAGGAGAGCCAGCTCTCTCCAGCCACGTGTGAGCATTGGAGAATGCATTGTGCTCGTGAATTAGCTACTCAGCGTGGACTCAAGGTTACAGGGTATGGGCCATGTGCCATTGCCAATTTACCTTCATGTGCAGCCAAATGGTAACATAGCCATTGGCAATGTAGCCCAGCCTGTGACGAGTTCAGTTCAGCCTGTATCACAAGGTTGATGGAGAAACAAAAACATGAACTGAGACGCGCATGCTGCTGTGGACTGTTGACTGATCTCTCTATTTGTCTACACCATGAATTCACTCAGCCTTCTTGTTCTGCCTTCCTGCGGCCAGGTGGGTCTTGTAGTTTGTCGGTTGACATTGTAATGCCTGTTCAGTCTTTAGAGCTTCAATATGCCGGTGTCGGCGACCAGGCCCCCCTGTCAGTGCAGCTCATCGGTGTTTCCCAAACCCGGTGCAGGCAGACCCACAGACAGTCCACTTTTTTCCTCCCTCCCAGCTCCCTGTAGTGAGCTGAGCAGGAGGGAGCAAAAACATAGGAAAAAAAAAAAAAAAAAGCGTGTGTCCCCGAGGAACAGACTGGGAAACACTGGGTGGAACACGGCAGAATGTGTTCTGCTGCCAGGCGACGCAGGATAACGCACAAGTGTTTACGGCTGATAGGTAAGAGGTGATCTGTAACTCAGCACTTCCAAGAGGCACCTGCTCCGTGCCTGAAATGCCATCGATTTCCACTGCCAGTGGCAGCGTCTCATAATCTCCTAATTACAGAGAGTAAAATAAAGTGTAGGAACGGAGGTAGAGTCAAGCAATGGTGAATGATACTACCATGTCTCCGTTTCTATATTCTTTAGAACAAAAAAAGCGAAAGCCTAGTTCTGGGGGTGATCCAAGCGTATCTACCTGTGTTTGGACACCATGTTCACCATCTGTTTTTTGTTTACCGTGTTCAGGAAACAGTTGCTCTTGGAGTTCATGTTTTGCCTTTTCTACAGAGCACAATAACATTTCATGCTATTATGTTCTTTAATGGCATTGTCACCCATTGTCTTTTCATAGAAATATTCTTCCGTTTTTCCCATTTCTCTATTCCCAGGTGGCGAACGAAACAGAATTTGGACTATTGTTTCCTTATGATGTATGCACAGTCCAAGGGAACCTACTATGTACAGGTAAGTTTTTCAATTAGTGTTATCACATTACACTAGAATGCATGCATATTTTTATTTCATGAACGATCTTGGTCATGGGAGATATACTTACACAAAAATGTTCTGAGGGTAGAACGAAAAATGATTGGTTCTGAGAGATAACCAATCAGATTGTAGAGGAGGTGGGTCCAACCAATCAGATATCTTGGTCACACCTCCTCTAGTTGCTTGGACCAACCTCCTCCACAGTGTGAGCAAAAGCAAGAATTTTTACCATATGATGGAGCTTTACTCCATCTCCAGCTTCTATAACTACTTATCAAGTACCAGGTCACAGTGCAAGCCTGGGGCCCACACCAGGAAGCTCAGGGAATGAAATGGGCGCAGAGACAACCACCGGGAATTAGGGGAGAACAAGAGCACTCCACACACAAAGAGCCTGGGAAATCGAACCCACAACCCCAGGGCTAAGCAGTGAGCAGCATGGTATCCCATGAGCTTTACTGTATGAATGAAATTGGCTTTAAAATGTGTAGTAGCATTAGCTATATTGCAAGCGGTTTTATCTTGACACCATTCGTAACGTTGGCCTGTAGCAAACAGCAGCACTGAATGAGTAAATGCATTAAACATCAAGGCACCACAGCCCTACAATGGGGAAAACAGACTGACAGAGAGATATTTTAGCAGCAGCAAAATGAAGAAAAACATAATAGTGGCATGCTTCACATGACAAAATGCATTTTAGATGAATTCCCGATAAACTGAATCGTGAACCGCTAGCAGATCGAGTCAACAAACCGTTATTGACCGAGAAACAAAAGAATATGAAGAAACTACAAACTTGCTATTTGGAAATGTAGCAGAATGACATCAAGCACTTAAGTGACTTGTGGTGGCTCTTGTGGTCTATAAGCCTGCGGCTGACTCTCCACTTTACTTGGGCAGCTGGAAGACGACATTGTAGCTCGGCCAAACTACTTCACCACCATGAAGAACTTCGCCCTGCAGCAGCCATCCGAAGAGTGGATGATCCTGGAGTTCTCTCAACTGGGCTTCATCGGTGAGCCAGGCCACAACTGCACGAGCGTAGGCGTATTTTGCCGGGTGTGCCGGTGATCTCATCTGCGATGCGTCCTGCTGGTACCACGGAGTGCAGAAGCAGTAGCTTGGCAACCTCAGCGATGACTGTCTCCCCGAGCAGTACGATAACCGCTCATTGGGTTTGGTTGCTCATCAGAGACAACATTAAACAACAGATAATGCAGAGTATTAAACCATTTGCTTGATGTCTCTGCGATCTGCAACAGTGAGCAATAAGCATTACACGATGCAAGAGCACTAGGCTTGGTTCCTCTGCGACAATCGCGCTGTAGAGCAGAAGCAGAGCAGCAGCTGAAGTGTCAATACCGGCATCACAGAGCTAACTGGTAACTGCAGGAGATACACTGGAACTGTGTGACGCAAAGTGTGTGTAGAGTACGGGGTGCAAAAGTCAGAAAGTATAGATGTCGGTTTTGCCTTTGATGGCCAGTCACTAGTCTGCTGAGACTCAGTATTGAAGAAAGTTCACCACAGACCTTGTGCATTAGCTCACACTTCTGTTATTTTTTAAACATATATCATGTAAATCAGTAGTGAGTTTAACAAGGGATCAATACCGTGCCCAATTCCAACTGACATTTTTATCAAAGTGCATTTTTTTGCCACAAACATAGTATTTAAAAATGTAGCCCACGTACTGTTTTTTCCCTCACTGAAAATGTTTTGCACAGACACTGAAGTCTTGCAATTGACATGGTGACGACCCCTGAGTTTAACTGAAACAAGCTATCACTGAAACGATTAATACTGTATAGAAGGGCTTTTTATCTTACCAGTATGAGTGTAGAAATCACCTTTCTAGTTCTGGAGTTTCTGGGAGCAAGATGGGGCTGTAGAGGGGGGTTGGCGTTGAGTAAGACGGGAAAAGCTCCCTGCGGTAAACAGTTACGGTTTCTGGCAAAACAGATGTGGAAACGGGCGTTGTGGGGCCAAGGGTCTGACCCAAAATTCAGACAGGTTCTGCCAGACGGAGTGGATCAGGTATGGCGAATGGTTTCTTCTATACAGTTCTGAGCAAATGAGACACAAATGGCACTTTTGTTCCCAAGTAGCAATCATATAAAAAGCATGCGTGAGAGGTATGTATTCCTGAGTGATGTTGAAAGCAGTTGAGCCGGCGGAGGACGTCGTGGTGCCGACGTGGTTTCTGACCAAGTGCTTTAGGCAAGAATCTTTCTCAAGCACTAATGGCTGTTTTCTGCTGCACGACTGCTAGAGAATAGATTGGGCTTATCTTTGCCACCACAGAACCGTGCTGGCAGGCGGCACCTCTGGAACCTCGGCCTTATATCCCATGATTCCATGCTGAAGTGTAAGCGGCAGATGACATGGCGCTCAGGATTCCTGCCATCCTGAAAATGAGTTATAGACGATGAGCTGGGGGCATGCAATGGAGCTCTACTCCATCTAGTTTTGGTGACAGAAAGCTTATATTTAATACTGATGATGTGGTACTTAGGTTATCATAATGTGGTGGATGAATGTTGTTTATCCCAGGCATCAGTAAGGCTCACCTGCAGCTGGACAGTGGAGTGCAGTGTTTGTAC
>JAABNY020000002.1:3673618-3688958 GCA_015164015.2 Brevimyrus niger | reverse complement strand
ATAATTACAAACTTGTGTGTGTGTGTGTGTGTGTGTGTGTGTGTGTGTGTGTGTGTGTGTGTGTGTGTGTGTGTGTGGACCCCAGTCTTGTGTCTTGTGCTTCCTCAGATAGTTTTCAGGTCCCTCCTGTGACCCTGACCAGGAAAAAACATTAACTAGATGGATTCACATTCTCTCTTATACATCAACATTATATCCAGTCAAAGTCAATATGTTCCTTATTTAAATGCATTCCTTTTAATTCAAGTGTGACTGTGGTATAGCATTCAGAGGCTCCCCAGTAGCCTTCAGTGACTGACAGCTAATGTGCAGCCAGCTGTCCTCTTATTTCATACATAAGGATGTGTGTAGTGCATTTATCAATCTCATCCCAGTAGCCATTTGAGCATGTAGATTTTAGTTCCAAACCACACATTGGAATATTAGAAGACACTGATTTATTAAGAATTTATCACACATCATTTTTATCGATTGTAGCATTTAAAAACTCTCACAGAGAAATTTTAACTTGATGTGAAATCCCGGCCATGTTGTAATCAATAACTCAAGTCAGGCTAATTAAGAGTTCATCTAGATCAAAACCTGGCATACATTGCAGGCCTGGAGGAAGACAAATCTCAGTAAAAAGAGGACAGTTATATGGTGATGCTTAAGAAGGCTGTATGGTAGAACACAGATTGCATTTGAAGTTTTAGACAAAGTAATTGGTAAAGTGGTTAAAAAAAAGGACTGTAAGTGCTCATGTAGACAGACATATCAGAAACATGTGCGTGTAAACACAAGTACCCTCACATACAGTATACACACACACACACACACAAAATGTGTGCAAGCACAGTTGCACATGCATTCAAATACACAAATTAAAATGCGCTTAAATGCATGCAATGATCCTCTGTATGCTGCCCGTCGCCCTGCCAAGAGGCCCTGGGTGTGAGAAGACACTGAGTCATTGCAAAACCCAGGCTCGCCGCTGTGTGCACCTACAATCCATGCAGTCATTTCTTTGATGTGCTGTATTTAAAAGGTCAAATAGAGCATACCACAAGGGCTCTCTTTAAGTGAGAATAAAGCGTTGTTTGCCTTGACGCTGCGATTGAGTGACAGACCCGATTGGTGCGTCTCCGCAATCGGAGGGCAGCGGTGATATACACTGACATCGATCCTGTCTCCGGTTGCCGTGCTACGGCTCACATTGGCATTAAACATCGGCAGCTTGTTTTCACATCTTCAGCCCGACCAGGTGTAGCAGAGATTCTTCCTTGCTAGAAAGAAAAAAAAAATCTGTTTCCCGTACAATTGTGAGGTTATGTCTCAGATTCATTTTGCCAGCCAACTGCTGAGTTTTTTGGGAGGAGCAGGACTTGTCTAGAAGCGATTGCTCTGATTTACTGTTCACCTCTTCTGGACTATTACTGAGAGTGGAGACCATTGCTTGGAGGTGAAGACACATTAACTCACTGTGGCAAGTACATTCGCTTCTAAATGAAACTGAGTACAAAAAAATCATAACATCAGCTCAAGGCCCTTGGCTTCCTGTCTATGAGGATCCCATTTATGCCAAAAATATGCCAACAACGCACTCTCCATGTAAACTGAACACGTAACAAAACACTTGTCTGTGTCAATTCAACTTTGAACTGTACTTCAGTTGTGACAAATCTATTTTGACAATGTGATTGCATGTGTTGAGTTCTCACCTGACAAAACATTTGTCTGTGTCAATTCAACTTTAAACTGTACTTCTGTCGTCTTAGTACCCCCTGTTGTTTGAATGTTGTATTACATGTTGACCAAATATGTCAACTAGGCATCCTGATGTGTTGTCTGATTGTGTCGTTTTGAATGTTGTCTTGATGTGTCATTCGCCTCGTCGTTTGACCGTGTTGTTATGAATGTCGTCTTGATGTGATGTTTGTTTGTGTTATTTTGCTTCTCGTCCTGATTTATTATTCTCCATGCCCCTGACATCCCAAGTAGACTAATTCAAGTCAACATTTATTTCTATGGCATGTTTTTATCCACAAGATCATTAAAACAAAGGAAATAGGCATGTCCTAGTAATGCAGGTAAAAAAGCTAGAAAAAGTTAAGTAATCCTAACTTGATTTTGAATAATGTAGCCTTTGCAAGTTGTTGCATAGCTGCGAAAAAAAAAAAGTATATTGATGAATGATACAGCAGGACTAGAAGCAAAAACACGCAGACAAACAACACATCAACGACATTCATAACAACACAGTCCAACGACAAAGTGAATGTTAATCGCTAAATAAACACAGACAAACGTTTTGTTACATTTTCAGTCAACATGGACCATGCCAATTTCTACACATTTTTTGGAACGCCATACCCGTCTGATAAACAAAGCAGACTGGGTCATATTTTCATGCCCCCGCTTGTCTAATCTTCTTGAGTGCCACGGCCCCTCTTCACCTTGTGTGGAATCCCTGTGTGATCTGCTGTTTGGAGTTGCTGTCATTAGTCCTGTGTATTTAAGCCTGTCTTTAAGTATGTTTCCCTAGTCCGGTTATCAACATTGCGATGTTGTGGTGTGTTCCTGAGTGTGTTTTCTCCTTGATAAAATCCCATATTGACCTCCCACACTCCCGCTCCTGTTTTCCCGTTCCGTGCCAGTTCCTCACAACACATATTACCCAGCAAAAAGAAGAGGTATTATATGCTGTTCCTGGTAGGGTGTCCACTTGTAAGATTTCATCTTGAATTTCCTCCCTTAATTATTTATTTATTCCTGCAATTTTAAAAATGTAACCTTTTTCAAATCATTTAAAGCACTTGAAGCCTACAGCTTCTTCACTATGTATTGAGTACATTTTTATATTTCATTGCTGTGCTCTGGAACACACTGATACATTTAATTACGTTGCATTGAGTAATAAAGATAATAGAGTCACTGCTACTTTGTGAAAAATAGTTCTTGTCGAGTCTGCAAACAACTCCGCGAGACACGAGAATAGGTCGATAAAATAGGTTGTTTATTAAGGATGGGGTTGCCCTTTTCCTGTTACAACAGCAATGTTGACATACCACGTAGGCAAAACCCAAAACAAGGCTGTTTCAGTGAGAAAGATAAACAGGGAACAAAAGAACTACTAGACAGTCATGCTCCCAGAGCACTCACCCTCAAACACCAATTAAGCTTAGGGAAAATAAACTAATTGGAGTAATTAAGCCAGCAATCGGATAGAATGAAAATCACTATATTGAACCAACTGATCAAGACATAACCCACCCTGATGTAATGCAGTTTAAAGTTTTTTGACTTCTCAACAGAATTATTTTGTTCAATTTACTACAAAATTGCTATTGTGTTTTGCAGAAACGTGTTTCTTTGCTTGTGTCCATTGGCACACATATGTCTGGATAACAGCCTTGATGTATTTGTGGAATTTCCCAGGAGACTTAGAGCAAAGTTCCTGCAGATAAGGCCTGTATGAGCATAGAGATGCATTTTTGTGACTATGCGTTTGTTTAGAGTGAAATGGCTAAGGCTTTGTTACAAAAAATGGCAGAATCGAATTTCAACACTTTTAGGATCAATTTTTAAACCCGAACTATATTTCATACTTTGTCCCTGACAGGTGCTGCATTCCTTTAAGTATTTCAGTTATACTTTGGAAGAATTTCAAAATTATTCCAATATGGGCTTTTTTTTCTGGTGAAACACCAAAACAAAAGCCCTGTGCTTGCTGCAGTTATTTTACAACTTGTTTCTGACTTCTGTTATTTCTGTTTTGGTCTCTAGTGGCCCGGAGATCTTCCAGGTGTAAGCACCCGCAGCGTAGATGGATCTCTCTATAGAGGGATGCTGCTGAGGGAGATGCATGGTGAATTAAGCGGAGTAGTAACCACTCTGATCAGGGGGATAAGCGGGGCGAGTCTGCAGTTCAGAAGGCAGCTGCAGTCGTGATGGGAAGGGATGAGAAGGGATGAGATTCACAATCTGTGGGTTTCATCTCTACCTAGGGCACATTCCTCCATTACACATACACACACACACACACACATACACACACACACAGGTTTGTAATTATATCTTTGTGGCCTCCATTCGTTTCTATGGGGAAAACTCTAATCTCCACATGACAGCCTTAACCCCCAACCAGCCTTAACCTTATCCACAATTAACCAAATAAAACACAAGACTTTTACATTTTGGTTTTTTGACTGCATTTCTCCAGTCAAGTCATTGTATTGTTCGTCTGCATTTTGCCTGCCTTACCTATAATTAAACCCTATATTTCCTGATACTCTGACGTCTGTGCCTTTATCTCTGTTCCGTCCCTGCTCGGCAGCACAATATTATTATAATTAAGTGTATTAATGGTTTATTGTTAAAATTAAAATAATTAATAAGAAATCTTCATTTTTAAATGCATTTTATTATATAATAATTACTGTTACTGTCTATCCTTGCCTAAATGTGTTTTTACTGTGTAAATATAAGTACAAGTAAGTCCGAGTTTTTTGTAAGTCAGGTTTACTTAATCCAGGGTCCCCTTGTATAAGGCTCTGTGTCCTGTCCCTTCTCCTCCAGGTAAGATGTTCAAGTCTCTGGATCTCTCACTCATCGTGGAGTTCATGCTCATGTTTTACAAGGACAAGCCCATCGACTGGCTGCTAGATCACATCATGTGGGTGAAAGTGTGCAACCCAGAAAAGGACGCTGTGAGTATTGTGTCCCGGCAGTCTGACGCACCTACCGGTGACAGAGGCTTATCACTCTTACCCGTCCTTCCATATTTTGTCACTCTAATGACAATTTATGACAATGTAAACTTGCGAACTGAAATGATTAATTGATTTTTATTGAATGAATGCCATTATAATTCATGCTTTGACAGAAGTCGGTTCATTGTTTAATAATTGCTTTTTAGCCAAGCTATTTTTACTTCCTCTTCTCTTGTTCTGATCAAATAATAAGTCGATGAAAATTGACTATTAGATTGCACCCTTTTTTCTTGTTTCAGCAGTAACTGTTGAGAGCCTGTCGCTTATCTGAGCAGAAAGTGGTTCGCTGTTTGTGATACACACCATCTCTATGCCCCTGCAGAAACACTGCGACCGGCAGAAGGCCAACCTGCGCATCCGCTTCAAGCCTTCACTCTTCCAGCATGTGGGGACTCATTCCTCCCTGGCTGGAAAGATCCAGAAGCTGAAGGTGAGCCTCCTCAACCTCATATTACTTAAGTAGCTGTTTTTGCTGTGCTCTGTAAATTTAATAAAGCAACTTGCGTTTATCTGACACTTTTATTCAAAGCACCTTACAGTAGAAAAAATTCTAGTGTTACTCTATGAATGCATTGTAATGTGTTATGAATGTTTTCATAGATTCTTATAGACATGGCATTCATAGACCATGACTCTGGAGAATTTGAATGACCACAAATTGAGCTTTAAGCCTAGGAAGTGGGAGTTGGGGAGCATTTATCAGGTGTCATTAGGGAGAATCTTCCGACGAGTCGTTTGTGTCTGATAAAGCTTTTAGTGTTTAACCAAAGTGCACTATTGAAATTGGATTATCAGTCATGCTTTAAGGCCTGGTCCGCTTCCATCTGTGCTGCATTGATTCTCTTAATATTTCACTATCCCCAAAATGTGTCTCTAGGACAAGGATTTCGGAAAGCAGACCCTTCACAAGGGGCATGCCAATCCTTTGGCTGAGGTCACCACCAGCCTGAAGACCTACCAGCACTTCACGCTGGAGAAGGCCTACCTGGGGGAGGATTTCTTCTGGGCCTTCACGCCCGTGGCTGGAGACTTCATCCGCTTCCGCTTCTTCACGCCCGTCCGGATTGAGAGGCCAGTCTGTCTCACACACAGAAACACGTTCACACAAGCTCAAGCACATATTGAGAGGTGGATAGTTCAGGTCCAGAAAGTAAAAATCCAGACCAACATTTTGTTTCTAACAATCCAGACCAACATTTTGTTTCTAACAACCAGTTGAATATGAAGAGTCATCGTCACATGGTTGGAACAAAATTCTGGTCTGGGTTGTTACTCTCTGGACCTGAACTATCCATCTCAGGACTTACTTTGCCCACGTTAACCTGCAGCACATGCTCTTTCTCCTACAGGTACTTCTTTCGCAGTGGCAACATTGAGCATCCAGGGGACAAGCTCTTCAACACCACAGTGGAGGTCCTTCCGTTTGATGTAAGATCTCTTGGTTTATAAGTCTCCAAACTCAGCACTGGTCCTGGTGAGCCTTAGTGTCTTGTAGGGTTATTCAACCCATCCATCTTCTAAATGCTTATACGGGTCAGGTTACAAGGGGCCTGGACCCTATTCCATACTGCACAGGGCACAGTGATGGGGTGCACCCTGAATGGGCAGTAGTCCATCACAGCAGACACATACACACACATACACACACACTCACACGCTCAGACAACTTTTACCCTAACTGCACGTGCTTGTGCTGCAGGAAGAACCGAGGTGAGATTTGAACCCCCAGCAGTGTAGGTTTGACACAGTAGCGCTGCCCTACTGTCTTGGAAGTATGAAAATGCTAAGCTGGACTGGCTAAATCCACTCTGAGGACTGGGCTCAATAACTCAATGTTATATTCGCCTCGCAATATAGCACCCACACTGCAGCGTTACCTATACTCTGCCACAGCAGCAGGCTGTTAGAACGGAGCCCTGAAGCCCTGTGAGGCCCTCAGTCCTCTGAGATTAACCAGGAAATAAAGGCAGAATGAATAAGTAAAGAGCCCCTCCACTCAAGTAATCGGATCAGGCGTTTGTTTGGTTCTGCCATTCACTGGAGATTTTATTGCGGGGGGGACTCATAGGAAAAAAAGGCGGTTTGAGCAGTTTAAATATTAAGCCCCCGTCACCTATCCGATAGAATCCGAGACCTCAGAAACCCCACCGAAATGCCATTTCGCGGTAATGACTCACCCCCTCGAATTGGGTGCCTCGGCTGACTTAATAGTTTAGGTCTTGGGGAGGCGATTTAGCGAGGAGGCCCCGGGGCAGCGCTGACCCCTGAGCAGGGTGAGCAGTTGTGAGATAGACAGATAGATTCAGGGAGGAAGCGGCGCCCTGCAATGAGATTGGTTAAGGGAGGAGCCAGCCACGGGCTCCATGAACCGGAGACTGAAATATCGCCAGCCTAAGAAATGTAATTAAAAATACATTAATGGAAAATGTCATGTTTGGAATACAGTGTAATCAGTTAAACCGACATTTTTAACTGGTGCATCAATTTAATCTTTGGTTTTACAAATAGCCTTTAGACTGTTTTGAAGGTCAGATTGTGTTTCAGTTTATGGTGTACAGTGCATAAATTACTGTGCTTTTTCCTGCAATTAAAATACGCTAATGTGCGCTATAAATCCTACAAATTATTGCACATATTTCATTGATGTTCCTCTGAGCACTCAGTTTTAGTCTTTCATCACATTTTTACTTGTTGTAGCTTCCTGAACACCACATTAGCTATGTAAACAGTAACATGATACCTATTAGTACTCTATAATAATTTAATTAGAATCACCACCTGGCCAGTTGTCCAAGCATCCAGTCTGTATGTGCTTGAAGGCGCCCCCTATGGGATAAAAAAAAGTGTTGCACTTTCATAAGCTCTGCGTTTTCTGTGTGTTTTTTCATATTGCCAAGGCATTAAAGTTCGCAGTGGGTGGGCTAATTGTTCAGACAATAGATATTCATGACTATTAGTCCCTATTGGTTAAAATCAGACAGTGATTGACAGTACAATGTAATTCCACTTATCCTGTATTTGAAGCCTCATTTTGTGCTGTGCATTGTGCAGTGCTGACTATGTGAATGCCTGTGTGGGAATATGTGCTTATGACTGTGTAGGGTTTGAAACAGTGTGCATTGTGTGTTTACATGCTTAGTGTCTCTCCTACACATGTAGGCTCCATAACAAGACTATACTTTTATTCTTCTATTCTTTCTCCCTCCCTCCGCATGCAAATAACACCGCTACGTGCCCATCTGTTCCACCCTAAATCGATGCCTGTGGTCCTGGTGCTCTCAGAATATCCAGTCAGAGAAGGAGGCCTTGAAGGAGGGAAGGGAGAAAACGCCCAAATACCACCGCACTGAGGATGGATTTATCAGGATCGGTGGGTGCTTCTTTCCAGATTTTGGGCTTATCAAACACTATCAGCTTCTCAAAGTGCTCCGTCTTCCTCACTAGTCTGGGATTTATAGAAACCCGACCAGGACAAGTCTGAAAGTAATTTGTTTTATATTGCAGTGGCATTTCATTAAAAGAAAAAAGCCACATAATTTGATTGTTTCATATTATTCTTCATGTGTGGAAAGAACGTACATCAAATGGCATTTGCTTCATTATGGTGGGTTATAAAATTTCACATTTTATTGCACTGTCGAAATTGTGCTTTCATCTCAACCCAGCTTTAACCCAAGGACAGATGTGGGATTAAAGCTGGAAGGGAATTTCTTAATGTAAATCTCACTAAATATAACTTTCTCATTATTCCGTTACTGTTGTTTTTAAAGGCTAAATGCGGAGGTAGATAAAAAAAAATATGTCACAGAAAAATGTGGTTAATATGCGAGGTATGGTAAATCCAGTCTCCACATCCCGGTGAAAATCAGAAATTAAATCATGTCAGCAAGTGACACTTTTACAAATCATCGTGTAGGTTCCCTGTACAGACCCCATACAGCAAACTGTGGGTGTTCATGATATCACTTTATCAGGGACCAAACAAATAGTCATTGTTTTGCATGGGAATTCCCATAGGGGATTATGTTTATTTATTGGCCAAAATGCATATCCCTAGGTGATCGACAGTTTAAATGAAAGCAGTCAGTCTTTATGGCTGAACCCTTCCAAAAAAAGCAGTTGAACTGCGCAGTCAGAGTTTTCAGTAACACCATAGCTTATGACTTCATAAATTACAATAAGTGCTCATTCATTCCCTTTCATTGAGGAGCTCATAATTTATAAGTGCTCTCCTCCAGATCAATAAGTGCCTGGCAATAGTATGCTTTGGTACAGTATCTATGAATATTAGACTCCTCTGTCAAACATACACTGGTCCATTTTTTTGTGCTCCCTGAACAGTAAACCAATGAAAGCACTTTGTCTTCCTGATTATAATACCATATATTGTGCCTCATGTTTACATTTATTTAATTAGGTGATAATCTTAAGTGGGAGCAGCTCACATTTTTTATTTCCTTTAGCTCCACTTTAAGTGAGATGACTAGTTACACGACTTGTCAGTCCCAGTTAAATGTAATGCACGCAGTAGCAGTGACCTTGCCTTGTATTTTGACCATAAGTTTTTTTTTTTTTTTTTTGCACGGGTGAATTTTTTTCACCTACATGCTAGCTGCCTTCATGGGGGTGTGGGGGGGGCTGTGGGCTGCATTTTGGCCTTTATTCCGGCTGTCATCAGCAGAATGTGCCCAAAACAGGCCCTCATCTTATTTAACATTTCTTACACTTTATAGCGCATGGGATTGTTGATACTTCCCTACCTCTAATATGTGACGGTCAGGGGTTCAAGCTGACCTGTCTCTATCCTCAGCCACTCCATGTCCATACGAAGCGCCTGAACGCTGGCGTTGAGTGCTGTCATAGGGCAAGGCCTCATGAAGCAGCTAATAACATTTTTAAAAATGATGCCTCCCTTCTGCAATGTGGCTTGTGTGCTATATTCTGTTACCGCAGCTCCAATCGCTTACGTTTGTTCCTGTTATGCTGGACAGATGCGTGCAGCACTTAGACTGTAGTACTGCATGGCAGCACAGCATTACTGCAATCCGCTTAAAGGTACCAATATTGTAAAACTGGCGGTGTGTGGGTCAGTGGAATAGAACCCTGTGCTAGTGATGGTAAGGTTGGTGGTTCAAATACTGGGATCAGCAGAACGACTTCTCCATCGGGCACTTGAGCGAGGCCCTTGACCCCAGTTCCTCCAGAAATGTCTGACCCAGCTTTCTCAAATGTACATCACTTTGCATGGAAGCATCTAATGAATAAATAAATATAGATATCTTTCAGCCAATAGACTGAACTGCTGCTATCATGGTGTAGATAATCAGGTTATGTTTGGACAGCATTTACTATGATCAATATCTTCAGCATGTTTCTGAACGGGTTGACAGTGGGAGACGTGTACACATGTCTAGCTGTCTTTGTGGGGACTAATTCTGAAAGAAAGAAACGACCCCATTAGGATGGTGACTGTTGATAAACGCATGTGATTTAGCTCTGTCGGAAGCTGAGGTTTCGCATGTGGATGAAAAGGAAATCCTCACAAAGACATTGAAATATGTCTGTGTCTGAATGCTTCTGATACTAACATCCCGATCTTATTCCTTTAGGCGCATTTCAGAATGGCATCGCAGAAGGAGAAGTGGACCCTGCCTTTGGTCCACTGGAGGCCCTCCGACTGTCCGTGACGACAGATTCGCCTGTCTGGGTCATCCTCAGTGAGGTATGGGCAGGAGTTCATTTTACAGGATATGCATCCAGCCAGCTGTCACAATAACCCAGACTATTGCTCGAAATACCATTTTGAAGCAGAGACCATGTTGTAAATTCCTTCCGTGAAGTGAGCTTGGAGACCGAAAAGCCAAGTCCTAATAGATGCTCCGTAGCCCTTGGCTTGTGTTGTTTGCCCTGTAACATTCTCACAACTGGTTTACTGTGTGCAGCAGCAGAACTTCTTTGCATAACCAGAATGACCATAATGCCCTTCATGTAAAAATATGATGACTTGTGTGTTCAGCAGTGTTTTATTGAGTGATGAAATCAGAGTTATCATTTTCATCCAACTGTATATCCATCCGGCTTTTTATTTCTTGACATGAAAGGGTCCAGCGCTAGGGCCACTTTGAATAGCATGCCGGTCCCTCAGAATACAGACACATGCATGCACATTCTCGAGGGTTATTTAGAAGTCTTGCTTAGTACTGGAAGCCTGACTATAATCTGTCATTGTCTTTCAGATCTTCATCAAAAAGGCTGAATGAGCAGTGCCCATTGGCAGTACCTCTCGAATCCCCCCCAGAGTGCACATTGACGGACGGGCCCTTTGTGGCTGATCAAACTGAGCTCCAGGAGCCGACTTCTCCGGTGCGGTCCGAGGACTCCACCTGCTGGCAAGGAGCTGGTGTAGCAGGCCGAATTAAGAACAACCAACTTCATGGAGAACCTGCCGGACACAGGAGGCCATGGCAGGGAGGACAGATTAGTACTCTGTTGACCTTATGTGTAAATACCTTTATGTTTGACTTCTTGTAATTACACTGGTGATTGTTTTTGGGCTTGCTGGATCATGTTGCCCTTTAAATAAATTAATTAAAATGAAATGCTGCTTTGGAATGGACAGATTCACTACAGGTATACTCAGTGACCACACACTGCACCGTCCCTGAAGGTCAAATTGGTAAATTACATAATATTGGTTTAATGCTCTGATTTTCCTTTGCCAAATTGTATTGGATATTTATCACTGAGCATACATGGGCAGATATATATATATGTAGGGGAACACATAGATAATAATTATGTCTGAATATGTGTGTATGTATGTAAATGCATACAGTATACTTAATTGTCATTGCAAAGCAAGTCTAGAGCAGGGGTTTTCAACTTGGTGTATATGACCCCCTGGTTCAGGAGCTGCAGGGGGTCTGGTTTACGCAACATGAAGAATATTCAAGGAGACTCACCCCTGAGAAACAAATATTGAAGTCCCCCAGCCCCAGTCTTTACTTATGTTATCACTCATTCATGGTTGGGGGTTCCCAGCCCATTTTGGGGTCCCTAATTCAAGAGAAGTTGAAAACCCCCGAATCTGGAGGAATGTTCAACTAGTGCTGTGGAAACAAGGCTCCATTCAGGTGGATATTGGGGCCATTTCTAAGCATTCTGCTCGAGAGCATCATGGTTAGTGGGTTTTGAGTCATATTTGTGGGAATGCTGTGTTCCGTCACCTAGCAGTTTGCCTTAATGCAGCATGAAGCTAAGGGTATATTCCTGCAAAATCCAAACGCCGGGGCAAAATTCAGATCAGTCCTGTATTTTTCCTCCAGAGCAGGAAAGGTAAAGGAAATGCTTCTCATTGTAACTGGTTGTCACTATCTGCATTGTTACTTTTGTCATGAAGTCAGTGCACTCTGACGACAGTGTGGGATCTAAATGCATAAATGGAACATTCTGCTACGCTGGATGTTTGTGTCCCCAGGTGCAGGGCTGAGCTGAAAACAGTCACAGGGCGCACTGTCATACAGTCTAAAAGTGGCTGGTAGAGATTCTGCGTCTGCTTCCCTGAGGCCTGTTAATGCCACAGCAGTCGGTGAAATCACTTGTGATGACTGTCTGCCCACTGAGTGAGGTCACCGGGGAAAGATGGAGGAGTCTTCATGATTACATGCTAACACTGCCACAAGCTGGGGAAGACGTGGGAACGCTCACTTCCACTTCTGGGGTGGAAATGGCATTAGTGAGGTTGCACGGATCCTGGATCCTGGGTCTGACTGTGAGGCCACCGGAGTGACATTGTTATTTAGCCTTTCAGGGGCTTTCAGTTGTGAAGATCAATGGAAGAACTTTAATAAAGTTGTGGCGAGCTCTACTACAGCAGTGATAGCAGTGGGAGCCTTCAGATGTTTGTTGTACCTGCAGGAAATACTTTCAGTGCTCACTTGTAAAACGTTTAGGCTTAAACCTAAGCTTTGCAGGTCGTCATGGATCTGTCAGAAGCAAATAGAAGCAATTTCGACTTGGGGGGGGGGGGGGGGGATAAAGGCATCTCATGACTTTTAAGGTGACCTTTTGGCCACTGCTGTGTTTTTACGCCACCAGTTCCCTCATGGCAACAGATCCTTGTTTGAAGGATGCTTAACGCCTAGCAACGGGAGGCTGGGTAGTGTGGATGAGATAGTGACATGCAACCCACAGAGTCTTTGGCCAGTGGACAACAAGGCTGATGCCGGTGTCTCAGCCCACAGCACTGCTATAAAGCAGCTCATTCAGGTTATGGGGTGCTTTCTTTTCCGTGGTGGATTATTTTTCTTCCTCAGTACACCTCTTCTGAGTGCACCATGCTCTCTATCCTACCAGGTGCTCAAAATTACATTTTTAGTGCAATAATAATAATTCTGGTGAGAAATAGTATATAGTGTTATTTTGGGATTTTGGGGCTTTTATTGTATTATGACCAGAGATCTGTCCTTTCCTGATGGAATACCTAAAATTAGATGATGAAATGTGCAGGGTATGTTTTCTCAGTAACAGGAAACTGGAAGGGGTTTGGCTAATGTAGGTAGAGATTTAAGATCAGGTTCCTCTGATGCAGTGTCGACTCCCCTCATTCCCCTCCATGCCTCATCGCAAAAAGAGGCCTTTTTGATGCAACATGCTCAGCTGATGCAGGAGATGAACTGAAGGCCAAAAGCAACAGCAATGTGTGCTCACCACAGCTGCCTGTCACACAAATAACTGCTATTTTCAGTTCAGCAGCCCTGTCACTGTAACACTGTCCTACCTGAAACGCTTATCCGTGCATAATAACATTTGTTCACGGACGTCTTTCCAGTTTACATGGAGTTCCCCTGACACACTACAGGGTGGAAACAAACGCCTATTAATCACTCTCATATGGGGGCCTTTGACAGTGGGGAACAGCTACAGGTATGTTCTAAAATTAAGTTGCAGTTGGACAGCAGTTATTATTACAGAAGACCAACCTTGCTTTGGAAATCATTTTGGTTATATAATCATGTGAAAATTCCAAAAGTGTTAGGTCTCAATGTTACATTTCTTCTCCTTGTATCCAAAGAAAATGTCTTTTTTTTTCTTTTCATTTTTCAAATTGTACATGGTAAATAAAATCAGAAAATTTGACTTGATTTCTTTTTAATAGAGTGTGGGCGTCTGTGAGTGTGAGGCTTTCAGGGAGTGAGCTTGGCCAGTTCCACCTGAAGGTAAACTAGGTGACAATCGGCAGGTGACTAAATGTGACAGTGCTGGTGCGCAGGCTAGAAGATCTCATCATGCAGGCAAACCTCTTCTTCTCAATTGCACTGGAATAGACTATTATAATCATGCTTGTTGTTATACATGGATATATAAAACTACAGTTATATCAATAATCATATATATCCATATATACAGTCATTTAGATCAACTATTTAATGTAGCCATCTGTGAAATGTAATAAAACCTTAATTATTGTAATAATCTCTTGTTTGGGGTTTATTGGTTAGTTGAGAGGTACAAATTAATGACCTTAAATAGATTACAAAAGTACAGTAACCTTAAGTAAACATAGTTATGTTTTAGTATTGTATCAGCTAATTGGATTAATTCTATTTTCTAAAACCATAACTTAAATAAAATGTGAATTGTAGACATTCTCAACTAATGTACCTGATACCATGCCAATATCTTGACAGACACATTGATATTACAACGATGTTAGCTGTACCATTACAGTGCAGAGCTCAGTGTGCTGATGTTGTTTGAGAGGTTTTCCTTCAGCAAATTATTAAATGGCTAAGGCCTTTTCAAGAATGTTCACAGTAAACAGCACCACTAACTAACCGGCATTAAGCATTAGGGTATGCGCCCTTACCAGTAAATTGCATGGTGGCTCCACAATTAGCATTATTGTAGGTTTCATTGACCACACTGTCTGTGTGGGGGCCTATGTGTTCTTAGGCTAAAGAACATTTTTTACCTTGAACATCTGGATAAGAGGACCATCTAGGCCACAATGATAGTCCCCAACTTCATCTGAGCCAGGTAAGATGGTGGGAAAACTCAGAGCCTCAATCTGCAAATGGGTCCCTAGACTTCCAGTCAAGCAGGCGGTGAAGTTGGTGAAGATCTCATCCCATCTGATTCTCAACTGCAAACTCATCAACATGCTAATTTGTACTGCAATCACATTGAAAGGGTGCATACCTATGATGTTGCAGTATGGAATGGTGGAGAAAGACAGAGAAACCAGTACATCAGTCCAGAACAATTGTTATCCATGGACTATTGCAGCAACAGAGCACGAAGTATATTAGGGACTCCTAGAGTCTGACAGAAGTATTGCAGGGCCAAGGTGGAACGTAAACCGCAGCATAAGAACGTCACTGACTACAAACGGCTGGGTATCCTAAGGTGCAAGGAAACTTATTCAGGAGAACAGGTTTAAGAGATTAATCTTTTCTACAAATTTGACTCAGTCACTGTCATGACCCTCCTCTGGCATTTCCAGTTCTATCTATCTATCTATCTATCTATCTATCTATCTATCTATCTATCTATCTATCTATCTATCTATCATCACTGTCACATTATCC
>JAABNY020000002.1:3663199-3673518 GCA_015164015.2 Brevimyrus niger | reverse complement strand
ATCTATCTATCTATCTATCTATCTATCTATCTATCTATCTATCTATCTATCTATCTATCATCACTGTCACATTATCCTACTCAAACAAGCTAATGTTTGAAAAATTATAACATAGGCGATTTTACCGGGGGTGCAGGGGGTACAATTGCACTCCCTGCTCTTCCGATTAAAATGCTATTTGAAAATATTAAGTTAAATAAAATTAATTTTTACTGTTATATTTGGCTTGTGTTAGTCATATCAATGCGTAATAATAATTTATTGTGGATGTATTTCAAATTTTTCACGAATCTAGGTGAAAGAGTGGTTGAGCCCTCCTACTTCCTACCCCCGAGGAAAAAGGCATAGAGTGACCTTATCCTTATCTATTTATCCTTCATATTACAGGTTCTTCGCAGCGGAAACATAGAATTTTAAGCATTACTCTTCACTTTTTAGTTAATGCATTGACTCAGTAATTGAAATACCGACATAACTATACCCCCAGTTTTCATCTAATTGCGCCACAGGTTTTTCACGATCCAATCAATGTTTGCTTCCTGCTACTCCTGAACCAATCGGCCTCATCCACGAGTTTGGGGTCGGAGGGCTATAGCGCTTGTTGTGATTGGCAGATCGGACAACCTACCAGACTTTTACAATTTTCAAAAGGCGGCCACAATGTTAAACAGTGGCCTATTAGTAGTTGCGGGAGGTGGGGCTATGGTGTCAGTGCTGGTCGTCGTCACACGTGATCTGGCAGTAGTTCCAGGTGGTTACATCGGGAAATAGGAGGTAAGTAAAGGCGTAAAAAATAAAAATGGCATCTCTTTAGAAGAGATAAAAAGTATATTATTTTACCAAGGGGTCTATTTCATGCAAACTTGTTTTTATGCTTATAAATCAGGAAGTTCGAGAATATAATGTTGAGTATATTCTGCATGGCGTGGACGCAGGCTTGTCAGCAGTAGTAGCTAAATGCTAGGATGTTAGGTCATACTGATCGCCCTGATGGGGCATGGTATTCTGTTTTATTTTAGTTTCTTTTTTCAAACCAAATGTTGTGGTTTGCGACTTTACATATTCTTGTAGTCCTTGTTGCATCGTGCCCTATGCGACGAAACTAGCCAGGGTCTAGTTAGCAGACTAGTTAATCGGCGACTTTGCCAGGATTCTTCCGCCTGTCGCCTCATCCTTAATGCGGCCTAGCTTTTTAGCGTCTCTTTTAACTTAGCATGCCTTCTTATCGAAAACGAAAGGCACGTTTTTAGCTTTCTGGCAGTTTGTATTCAGTATGTCAGAAGTAAGAAGACGATACACACAGTTATCCAGTTGGAACTGTTCAGAGTAATAAGGACTGGGGATTGTATTCCTTCATATATAAAAAGCGATTATTTATGAATGAAGCCATTTACAGCTACTTCATTAAACTTCTGTACATAGCATTGTAAAAAAAGTACACATTTTGATTCATAAGCACACATGACTAATGCCAAATAATGGCCCACATTTTATTCAAACTTTTAGTAAGGAATAGTTAAGTAAATGTACTGCTGGTATTATTATATTTATAGTGTCTTTGTAGACCAGAAAGTTATTCGGTGAACTATTCTTGCAGACCAGCGTGTGGTGAAATCGCCAGCTACGTCGCTTGCTGCGTAAGTTTATTCTTTTTTTCTCCAAAAATATCTCACAGCCGTGCGTGTGGTTAAATCGTGTTTTCAGCTACATCGGCGGGTTTGCTCCAAGCAGCAGTAACTCCATGGGGGTGTGGCACGCTGCTTCTGTAGTGCATTAATTTAGGCATTTTAATCCCCGCACGGGACATCTGGCTAGTTATGAACACTAATGTGCCCGTGACTCCCCGCCTCCATTGTAAGACATGCTTTCCAGGCCGCATTTACTACTAGTAGAGGGCAGACCGGAGCGGCCGGCGCTCGCGCGAGGTGTGGGCCAAGCCGCCGCCCGCCTGCGCGGCTTCCTTGCGTCATCGGACGCCTCTCATGACTCTTTTATCACTTGTTGAAACCTTCATGATTTTCCAGCAGTTTCCTTGTCCCTGTCTCTTCCGTATAACGACACCAACAGTCTTGCAAAGGTACTTATGAGGCGTTTTCGGCAGCATTAAATCCGCAGCGCTCCCACTGTTTGGACGGAAGTACTGCCGTCACGCCTAGTTTCATCCGTGGGCGCAATCGTGCTGCTTATTACCTTCTAATTTCTCTTACGGTTGCTTGCTTATTTATTTTACGAAGGCTTTATGTAGGGTTGCTGGATTCTTTCTGATGATGAACTGCAAACATTGAACGTTATTCTCTGTTAATTTTTTTCCACTAAGGACTGGGATGCAACCTCAACTCCATGACTTGCATTATGTAGTCTGGCTGCACCTTAATAAAAGGTTTACTCCCATTTTTAATTTCGTAGATGCTCTGGTTTCGTACAGATGTAATAGTGATTTAAAGAAATTAGTCTGCTGCGTTCTGTCGTAGGGATACATTATGGTTGTATTTGTAATTCATTTATTCGAACTGTATTTTGTTAGGCAGACGGAAGATGGCTATGGATGTTAGATCAGATAAGGGAATGCACCCATCATTGATTTGCTTCACTAAATCTGCACTGATCCATCCAGTCTTTCCTGTTACCCAAGAAATCTGGCTATTCAAGTCACAAATGCACCCTCAGTTACCTGCTTTTTTGCCTATTAGGGATCTAACTGCTGATGCAGTTGCAAGTGTTCATGAGGGGGGAATACTTGTGCCCTTGACTAAAGTGTTTAGTCTAAAATGCATCATTGAATACCTAGTGTAACAGCTTTAACTAAACATTTTGTGTAAAAATCTAAAAATCTTAAGCCTTTTAATTTGTAGCCCAATGTGGCGTGAGCATTTCAAACTGGGTAGCATCAACACCAAACATGGGAGAATATGGTACAGAGCTGTCTTTGAAACGCAAAATCACTTATCCAGATTTGGACACAGGAGGCTGCCTGTCAGTGAATGTGTACACACACACACACACTGCTGTGTAGTGTGAAAAATTTAAGTACATGCCCTTTAGTAGGTTGTCCCAGGGCGTTGTCTCATTCATAGCAGGATAGGCAGGAACAATGCTAACTGGAGCCTACTGTCTGGGTGTGATCACTTGGGCGGAGCGTGTGGAGGCAGGACAGACATGCCCTGTCTAGCTCAAATCTTCAGCCAGACTCTTGAATTTAGTGTGTAAGAATATCAATGAAAAGATTGCATTTACAATACTGAAACGCATGCACACTGCACTCCCAGATATTACAGCTCTGTTCCTCATAAATGAAAATTTGTCCTCCTGGTGCCTTTAAGCATAGTTATTATTGAGAATGCGCTAGAGATGAAGCACAGCAGGCAGAAATGGCATAATAGACGTTTCAGGCATAGTGTCCGTTTACATTGACCAAGCAGATGCGCATAGTTGTCAGTGTGTGCGCGGATGCGCGTCATTGGGTTGTGGTTGATATTGGAGAGGCATATGTCCGACATGTTGACATACGGGTGGTATATAATATGTTTGTGTTTCAGTGTGTGCGCATAAATGTTGTTAGACTTTAATCTCATTAGTGAAACAAGCTTAGGCTGCAAGTCTAAGGCCTGTGTTGCTATGGTGATGGTTGTCAGCCATTGCTTGCATTGAGGCTGGGGGGTGGGATGGAGGCTGGAAGTCTATGGGGGAGGATTTAGTGGTAGTAGTGCAGTCACTTTGGTTTATTCTTGCATTCTGGTCAAGGGGAGTCAAGGGTAATTGTTGAACAGCCTTTTAACACGCTTCAGCACCTAACCTAGTTGTATCTTTTCACTTCTGCTACCTTGTGGCTCCTGGCAACAACCCTGACACTTATAAAATATCATATTAAAAGTACACAGACCGAGTCCACTATTGTCCCCTGTATGTGATCCTCCTTCAGAATCTCAATCTTTTAGCATAAACCTTAGTTCTCTTTCCTCAGCATGTTGTCCCTGGCTATTCTCCCAATTGTTTTCCTGCTTGATTTCCCCCTTTCTGCAGATCATGACGCTCAACTGGAGGCTGAGTCTTCTGCTTCTAGCCCTAAGTGGTGTTGTGTGGCTGGCAAAGGCAGAAGATGACGGGGATGATGACATCAATGTGGAGGATGAGTTGGATGCTGTAGGAGAAGGGGAAGATGAGGGAGATGATGATGATGGGGAGAAGACCCCTCCCCCGCCTGCCCTGCCAAAGGTTAGTCTTTGGTTAACCTTGCTTCATGTCTACCTAACTTGTTGGGTTTGATGAGTTAGGGCAGGGGTGGGCAATTTTATCTGGAAAGGGCCGATGTGTATGTGGGTTTTCGCTGCAACTCCCTAATTAGAGAACTAATTGGCTGAAGAGTCCTCACACCTGGGTTTGAACAGCTGACCTAAATGTTATCCCAAAAACCTGCATACACACTGGCCCTTTGCAGATAAGATTGGCTACCACTGAATTAGGGGAACTGTGGGCTTTCATTGATGCCAGGTTTCTTTGCTTTTTTTTCCCATATACATCACATGCAATACTCTGATGGTTCTGAAATTTAGTGTTATATTCTCGATTTAGTGTCTTTTTTTTGTTCAGAATATAAATGTTTTGTCTTGAAAATGAATTCCTTGTCCTTTTTTTCTTTCTCTGTATGGTGTATTTTTAAAAAGTCCAAATGGAATTAAAGTTAAGTATCAAATCTCTCCAGGTGGTCTACAAACCTCCAGAACCCATGGGAGATCACTATTTTGCAGAATCTTTTGACAAGGGAACACTGGACAGGTGAGATTCCACCAGCCTTTATAAGTGTTGATCGCTCTATGACTGCCAATAGGACAAACACAGAAATGTATGTTGTTTTATCCATTTTTTTATATAATTGTACTGATTTGGAGTTATCTAAATATGACTGAAACAAATTCCAAACTTCATATTTCTGTTCGCGAGTGACCCAAAGCCATAACTACACCAGAATTCCATGTCATTTTCTATTTCAACTAATGGAAATACAAACATATATGGGATGTTTTGGTAATGGTGATAGTGAATAGTTAATCCAATAACTGGAAATAGCCAAAGTGAACACTTAAAACCAAATCAAAGAAATCAGATTTTTTTTCTCAGTGGAATCTTTAACACCAAAGGGCTGCATCACGATTCACAAAGCTGGATTTCTTCATTAGCTGGATAACTTGTGAGATTTGAGGTACCTCAGTTTAAACAGACTTTTCCTATGTCTTAAATAGACTCGATCACTTGCATTTAGCTTGGACTCCTTCATTCAGACAAGGCATCCAGCTTAGTTTGCTGTTAATATAAACAGTATAGTTTGCTGTAAAATGGCAGGATGGACGGATTGGGCGGTGCCAGGAAATATGACGTTCAGTTCATTTTTATACAATGCCTTTCACAGCAGTTGTCCCAAGGCATTTTACAAGGATGTGTTGTACATTAATGTGGTGTATGTGTGTGGTACAAATCGGACAGGTAGAACGGATTGGGTAGTAACACCAAACGTTTCTCTCAAGGCGCTTCTTATTTGTCATATTAGCCCTGGACAGTTTTTGTTTACCATGCTTAAAAGGCAAACAGAAATACATTTCTTAAATTTATGGTCCAATATTCAATGCTAATAGCTTTTCTTCGTAACATGTATGTGTTTTCTTAAAAGATGATTAGACTGCCTAATAAGTCTTATAATTAGTATAAAATTAGCAGGGAAAAAACATCATTACTTGTTGTTGTTTGTATGACTACTAATCGTCAACTAAAATTTTATGACTCATCCATTTTATGAATTTATATATGGATTTCAATATGACAAGTTTGCACTCTAAACTGTAAAAAAAAAAAAAAAAAATCTTAAATACACATTAATGATGCTGTTTCCAATTCCTTAAGGAAATTTTACGTTTTTTGTGCAATGATAACTAATGGTATGCAGTAGCTACATATTGGATAAAGATGTGAATTTGTGACATAATTGTTTCCGGTTCAGCTTCAAAGTTGGGCCCTGCTGTTATACCCTTGAGCTCAGTGCATAGCCTGCATGTCCCTGATGAAATATCTAGTTGTTCGTGTTGATAAACTTTGCTCCATATAAGAGACACTGATGTGACAACTGCCATTTTGGTCACTTTTTTTGGTCTAACATGGTCTGTTTTCAGTGGGCAATGGCTATGAATGAAGACTGTTTCTGTATTATGAAATGTCTTAACGGTGAAAATTTTACTCATTCAGCTGGGTGTTGTCCAAAGCGAAGAAGGATGGCATAGATGAGGAGATCGCTAAATATGATGGTAAGCAATTCACTTGGTCCATCCTAAAATCCTGTAACTTCTGCTGGTTTCACATGCTTATGTTGCAATCTGGTCTATGTCACTGTCGTTAGACCGTGATGGTTAATGTTGCTTTCTCCAGGAAAATGGGCAGTGGAGGAAATGATTGACAGCCGTCTCCCCGGAGATAAGGGTTTGGTGCTAAAGTCCCGTGCAAAGCACCATGCTATTTCTTCCCCAATGCTGAGGCCCTTTGTCTTTGATACTAAGCCAGTCATTGTGCAGTAAGTACTGTTCCTATAACTGCCCTTTGGATTCGTATCATGGTTCCATCTGTCCCTTATGTATGTTGTCCTCTGTACACTTTACTGTTCATTTCAGTGTATGTTATTTGCTCAGGTCCTGTGCATTTTGTTTTGTAATTGTCCCAAGGACCTTGTCAACTGCCAAGTGACTAAGTATCATTTATAGCGGGGGGTGTGAAACTCCAGTCCTGGGGGGCCGGAGCCCTGTGTAGCTTAGTTCTTTCCCTGTTCCACCACAAATGATTCACCTGAAGAGCTGTGTGGTAATTAGCACAACGAGGTTCAAGGAGTTGATTCAGGTGTGTTCAATGAGGGGGAAACCCAAAAATATGTAAGGCTCCGGCCCCCCAGGACTGAAGTATGACACCCCTGATCTATAGTGTACCTAAAGTCCGGCTTGCTAGGCCAGTGTAGCTTTTCCTTATAATAAATATGTTGGACATTGAACTGCAAAAATTACCACCACACCACCCGCATTTTCTTTTATCTCGTTTAAGCATGGCATCTCCTTTTCTAAAAGGTGTGGCCGTTGAGCTGTCCCTTTCTTCACTGCCACTTCAGTGCTTATCGCTTCCATGATTTCCACCATGGTACCAAAGACCATGCTCTGCTAAGCTGGCCAGATTTACATGCCCGTTATCTAAAGCTCTGATTAGGAAGGGGGGAAAAAAAACTTATCAGCGAAGGGGTGATTTTGATCTAGGGCAGAGGTAAATTTCCAGCAAATGCTGTACAACGGTATCTAGGAACAACTGGATGCAACACACAAATTTGTTCATATTTGGTAAAATACATTTTTTTTTTTTTTTATGTGCAGCATGATTAAATTGGTTGCATCCTTGATAAACCTATGAGGGCTGAGTAGTGTTGTGCACAAAACAACAAAGATGCCAGAAAATAAGGACTTTAATTATATGAATCTCATTCTGCTGTGTGAGAGCCATTTTGTTTTTCTCTGTTGTCTTCAACACAAAAACTTTAGCTACTGAAATTTTTGTGATTTCTGTGTAATACTAACTTTCTTTTCCCCCTTTTTCAGGTATGAAGTGAACTTCCAGACAGGTATAGACTGTGGGGGCGCCTATGTGAAGCTGCTTTCTCAGACTCCCGACCTTGACCTGGTGAGTCTGCAGCCCCGGGTTTATAATTAGTAAGCCTGAAAGAACACGGCTTTCCACATAGCCTATGTATCCTAAAACTCGTATCATATTTGAAACGAATTAGGTTGTTTGGTGGAAACGGGGCAGTCTGGCTATGAGTTAGCGGTCCTAACGTTATGGGCGAAAGGGCGGGAGGTGATTGTGGAAGGATGTAATGCATCCCTAACCGCTGCATGACCTTTTGCTAAATTTAGCTGAGCTATGAAACCCTGAATTGTCAGAATGGGCTGAACTTAAATTGATTCGACTGCACATTCGTAACAATGTGATGGCAGGGTTACTCCCTAACGCTACAGTTTTGAGGCTGTGGAAATGTCTCTGTTAATGACCCACATGGACCAAGCACTTCACTCGCAGGATCTTTTGACCTTAAACATTTATTTTGCAGGACCAATTTGTAGACAAGACCCCTTATACGATAATGTTTGGGCCGGACAAGTGTGGTGAGGACTATAAGCTTCACTTCATCTTCCGTCATAAAAACCCCAAAACCGGCGAATTTGAGGAAAAACACGCCAAGAAGCCGGATGCAGATTTGCGCACCTACTACACGGACAAGAAGACCCACCTGTACACCTTGGGTAACCTCCTCTGCTGCACCTAGTTCTGCTAACGATGCATGCAAATCCATTGGCACTCTTGATATTAGGAATCTTGCATGATCTGACTCATAATTGATGCTTCCTTACGCAGTACTGAACCCCGACAACAGCTTTGAGATCCTCGTGGACCAGCTGGTAATTAACAGCGGGAACCTTCTGAATGACATGACCCCAGCAGTCAACCCCCCAGCTGAGATTGAGGACCCAGATGACCACAAACCTGAAGACTGGGATGAGAGACCCAAAATCCAGGACCCGGATGCAGTCAAGCCTGACGACTGGTGCGTTTCCTGTCTGTGCCTGCACCTGATTGGTCATACAGAAATGAAGAGTAGTGTGCTTCTGCAAGTGTCCATGTCTGCACCCACAGGGATGAGGATGCCCCGGCTAAGATCCCAGATGAGGACGCTGTGAAGCCAGATGGCTGGCTGGACGACGAGCCAGCATATATATCTGACCCCGATGCAGTCATGCCCGAGGACTGGTAACTGTCCCTTCTGAGCTTTCGGCTGAAATTTTTTGCCTTTGGCATGTCCACTGTAAGGCTGTTGATCTTAATGCTTTGTGGCTTACCACCAACACGTCTGACGCGTGTGACGTGCGTGACCTCCACTCACCAGGGATGAGGAGATGGATGGAGAATGGGAGGCCCCGCAGATCCCCAACCCCAAGTGTGAGTCTGCACCCGGTTGCGGCACTTGGGAGCGACCCATGGTTGAAAACCCGAGCTACAAGGGCAAGTGGAAACCTCCAATGATCGACAACCCCAACTATCAGGTGATATACCCAGGAAGTCCGCTCTCACCTTTTACCGACTGCCGTGTGACTGCCAGGCGCGCAGTGGCAGCGTAGCCTTGCTCAAGTAATCTACAGCCAGCCCACAACGGTAATTGTACTACTTTTTGTTCTCCAGGGTGTGTGGAAACCCAGGAAGATCTCCAACCCTGACTACTTTGAGGATCTGCACCCCTTCCGCATGACCCCCTTCACCGCCGTGGGGCTTGAGCTCTGGTCTATGTCCTCTGACATATTCTTTGACAACTTCTTCATCACGTCAGACCGGAGTGTTGCAGAGCGCTGGGCCAGTGACGGGTGGGGTCTGAAGAAGGCTGCTGAGAGTGCTTCTGAGGTCAGTCCTTAATCACAGCTCCCTCTACTCTTCCATTTGTTTCTTCCTCCTTGCCCCATGTCCCACGTTCTGTTTGTTTTTAGTCAAATTCAGTACTGCATTTGCTTATTAGTCCTCCTGAATTTCTGTTGAAATGCACCTGGTTTTCTCCTCTTGGTCTATCTCACAACCCGGCTGATTGATGGAGAGAAAGTGTAGTTTCCCTAAAAGCTGCTCTGCATCAATTAAGCCCCAGACAACAGCTGCTGTAGCACCCCGTTGGCTCCTGTGATCTTGCAAAATGACTGAGGATTAGTGCTATCAGCTTACTGCAGCCCCTCACTGCAGGAAGACAGACTCTGTGGATATTTACTTTGCTGAAGGTCACTCAAAGATGTTGAACATATGCATGTTTTCAAGCATTAGTCTTTTCTGCTGTGAGAAATGAACACTTGTGGCCATAAGTGGAAATTTAGCGGGAGAACATTTTAAAACAAGTCTGAGGAAGCCCTTTACGTTTTTTGTTTTTTTGACCCCCACACGCCTCTCTCACTGCCTGGTACTGGCAGAACCAGGTGTCATGACAGCATAAATGTAATCCTCTGTAATGGAGTTGTGGTTGGGTGGGTAGAGCAGACAGCCATTAGCTGAAATGGGGTTTTTGAGAACCCAGACAGCCTGGACCGTTTGGCACCCTGTCTGTAGGACTGTATCAGGCTTCTCTTTGTTTCACCTGGATTGAAGTCCCCAGGGATCACATGCAGGATGGAATGGCCCTTGTCCAGCCGTAGAGGCTGCCTTGCACATACTCACCACAAAAAAGGCGAGGGAAGTAGGGATCCGTAAGGCGTAAATCGGCATATTTCTCAAAACTG
>JAABNY020000002.1:3644351-3663099 GCA_015164015.2 Brevimyrus niger | reverse complement strand
CTTGCACATACTCACCACAAAAAAGGCGAGGGAAGTAGGGATCCGTAAGGCGTAAATCGGCATATTTCTCAAAACTGTCCAGCTGGATTGGGATGCGTGGGAATGCAGTGGGCAGGAATGCAGTGGGCAGGAATTGTGTGTGAATAGATCATCGTTGAGCAGTCTCATCGGTTCTTCAGTATGGGATTGGGTCAGTGGTGAGGCTTGTTTGTATTTTTGCAGCCTGGCCTGGTGACTCAGATGCTGAGCGCGGCAGAGGAGCGGCCTTGGCTCTGGGTGATCTATGTGCTGACAGTGGGTCTGCCTGTTGTCCTCATCTTCGTTTTCTGCTGCTCCGGCAAGGTGAGTCGTGTTGCCTTTTAACCACGATGACATTAGTTGCCCCTGTGACAGAACTACAGTTTCCTTGCTCATTTCGGTTTTCTGAGATCCCAGTGCAACATTTCAGTGCATCACCGTCCGCATAATTTCGGAGGAGATTCAGTGCTTTAGAACCAATTTTAAAGCTACTGCTTCTACTTGCTGTCCATTTTATGGCCACTGTAGGGGTATCATTTGGAACTGGCCTTTTGTGAGGAACCTGTAACAGTGCATTGGCTCACCCAGGCAAGTTCAAACCTTTCTGCTTATTTGCATCATGTCCCCATCAGAAGAAGACATCAGCTGCTGACTATAAGAAGACTGATGAACCTCAGCCAGATGTGAAGGAAGAGGGTGAGGAAGAAAAGGCAGATGAGGAAGAGGAAGGAAATGATGAAGATCAAAGTAAGAACCTGTTCCTGCTCTTGGCTATTTATGTATGCAGTTTCTTTTAGTAAATTTTATATTGGCAATGAATGTACATGAAACATGAAGGGGATTGTGCGTAAAAAAAAATTAATCATTGACATACTGAACCCTGGATCATGATCGCCAATATTTTGCAGTGGCAGTCATATATTTACAGCCAGATATTTGTCAGAATGATTTCTATACTTAATCTTCTACCCTTATTGTAAAAGAATTTGTATGTTTGAACTGACCCATAACCATAGGTGGCCAATCTTAACCGCAAAGGCCCGGTTTGTATGCAGGTTTTTGGGATAACCTGTAGGTCAGCTATTCAAACCCAGGTGTGAGGACTCTTCAGCCAATCAGTAAATTAGTAATTTAATTTGGGAGTTGCAGCAAAAACTCGCATACACACCGGCCCTTTGCGGATAAGATTGGCCACCCCTGGTGTAGGAGGTAAATGATATTGCCCACTGGCAACAAATTTATTTGAGCAATGGCACCAAAAAAAGGCATGCTGATAAGCAGATGATGCAACAAAATGACGACTTCTCCTCAGCTGAGGATAAGAAGAAGAGTGACGCAGAAGACAGTCCAGCAGAGCCTGGACTTGAAGAGGAGGAGGAGGAGGAGGAAGAGGATGAGGAGGAGGGTGAGAAAGAAGCTAACAAAGTTGATGAGGTAAGACCCATCCAGCTGTTTACAAGGAGCTAGATGTTTTGCAGCTTTTGGCATTTTGTTCTGCTTCTTGAGTGCATTCATGACTTATGTATTCTATCAACGGCTGAAGTCATTTACATTGAGAAGGATCAGGGTTGGTCCATAAGGAAACTGGTTTGCAAGGGCTTTAGGGTGGTTGTCGTTTCTTACTTTTAGTGTCCGGACACTAAAAGTATCGCAGTGAGGATGAGTTCCAAATAACTGATGGCTGTATCAGCAGCTAAAATCCTGGCCTGCACATGCGCTTATGCTCTGCCGTTCTCGGCTTTTCAGAAACACGAAGACGATGTCCCAAGAAGGTCTCCCAGAAACAGGAAAGTGAGAAAAGACTGAAAGAGCCCCTCCCCTCCCCTAAACCCCGATTTTCCCCACCCCTGTCACCCACTCCATCCCACATCCTGGATGTCTTCTACCCAGCCTCACAGCAGCAATGACTGCAGCGTGACACACTGTCTCCTTCAAGATCAGTACGGAACAATCAAGAACTGGGCCGACCTTGACAGCTATCAGAACGAATAGAACTGGCTTTTTTTTTTATTTTTTTTTATTAAAGAAAAGCAAGGGGAGGGAGGGTTGTACCATTTCTTAGCAGTGCAGCTGACTAACTTTGGAACTTGACCCCTCCCATCACATAAACCACAGCTTCTAACCGCCTCAGGCAGTATTCATTGCCTGCTGATTTGTTTCAGACACTACAGATTTAAGTGCAAACCCCTGCGTGTTTTACTAGAATATAGGTAGTGCCACGTGTCTGAGTATTTGGGCTGAATGGCTGTAGATTTATGTGAAGGGCCACGTATCTTGTATCATCTGGCCAAAGTTACCTGAAGGCTCTTAACACAGGCTGCGTGAGATGGATTCTTTCTCTTAAGGACCAATCTGTTGGTGTCTTACCGGTGTGGTTTCTCTCATCTCCCCCAGTCAGAAATGCTCGTCAAGGTGCCGTTGCAGATTCAGTGCCCAGTTGACGTGTCAAGATGGAGGGTGTCACTGGCAGCCCTCTTGGTTAGATTGTATTGCTGGTGCAGCTGTAGACTGTGGAAATTACCTGAATGTAATGTGAGGGTTTTTTTTATGATGCATTTTACTTTTTCCCAGAATATTTGATTACGTTGTCTTTTGGTTTGGTAATAAAGAAACATGTTTGGAGGCTGGTACAATTCTCTGTGGAGTATAGTTCATTGTAACTGTGTCAAAGAGGGGTTATCAGCTTGGGTCATCCATATGAAGTAGGATGTTGGTGACTTATTTGGGGGGGGGGGTTCCCACTGTGTACTCTGTTCTCCCCCATTTGTAGATGAGTCAGTCCCTGTTCGCATGTTGATGTCATTTCCTGTCAGTGCAGTTTGTCGTACAGGAAATAACTGTCAGTCTCCAAGGGAGTCTGCAACCCCCAGGCTACACATCTACAATAAAAGATGCCTGCATCCTAAAGCAGTTTTCATCTTTAATCAACTGGTCAACTCCCAGGTTGTGCTTAATTACAAAAGGCAACTAAAGTCTCCTCATATGTCTTATAAAATATGCATAATTGTAACCCTCCGGCACCAAGTCTGCATGGAAAGATCAAGAAAGTCACTTGTAATGATTGCAGGATCAGTCTGAATGCATTGTGTCGGCATTAAAATTTCACCTTTTCTCTCCCTATATAGCTTATGTCCAGGAATGTGGGCCTGTCTGTTTCAGGTGTACAGTTTTAATGGTGGGGAAAGGGGTTGGGGGCAGTGCATCCCAGCATGCACGTCAGAACTGTTCTTCGTGCGCAGGGTCATACACTGTGCTCAGTTTAACATTCATGTGAAGGAAAGGTGAGGCAGTGCTTCAAAAAGGCCGTTCCCCGTAACGGTTCTTTTCCACTTTAGAGTTAGAGTTAATGGAAGTTAGAGGACGAGTTTTTGAACCTTTTGATTTGTGGGAAACGTAACAAAAAAAGTGATAGTCCAGAGTGATGAAGCAGCACATGGTAGGAGAGATGCATGTTGCTTCCTGATGGCGACTCATCGCTCCATTTGTGGCTGGCTTGCCAAAAACGTGTATCCGTTTAACTAATTTATCAAGCACACTAGGATAACCATTTTAATTCATGTGTTAGCTCTGATTTTATGTCTTAGTAAAACTCTAGAGTGAAATTAAGTATTTAAAACCACACTGTCAAGAAGAAAAGAATCCTTTCTCATGACTGTTATGTATGTTAAATGCAGTAAACTATATAAATGGACCTATGCCATTTTTTGCTGAAAAATAAAGAATGGATAAATGTCTAATTTATTCTCTATTTATGAAGAAATCTGATTTATTCACATTGGAATGCCATCGTGTAACATCTTTTTTTTTTCCTCCCCATGTGACAGTAAGGTTGTACACTCAGTAGGCGTAGTCTACCACTAGGGCAAGTGTAGCAAACCACAATGATCATGATGTAAGATCAATCCTAAGTGTTCAACACCAGAAAAATTTCTTGAATTTTAGATGCTTCAAAATAGCCCCCTTATTGCTTCATCGACGTTTTAGACTTTTGGCATTGTTCCACACACCTTCTAGATGTAGCCACCTGGAATGCTTCTCCAACAGTCCCGAAGGAGTTTCCACAAGTTCTGGGCACTAGTTGGCTACCTTGCTCTTACTCTTCGATCCAACTCATCCCAAAGTAGTTCTGTGGGGTTTAGGTAGGGGGTTGTGGGGCCACGTCATCTGTCACAACACTCTCATCGCTTTCCTTATTCACAAAATAATACTACATAACCTGAGGGTCCTTGTCTTGAGGAAAATCAAATTATTCTCAGTAGGTGTTTCCAGACTTTGGACTGGTGCTATAACTGATTTTTTTAGGCATGATTATGATGTCATTTGAATGCAGTCTATGATTTAAAACATATTAGGCCTGCTTAATGTTATTTGAGGAATCGTTTGGTGGTATACAATTATCTTCCATCCATCAGTCTATTGTCTATACCCATTTGACTTTCGCAGGGTCACAGGGGCCCGGAGCCTATCCTGGAAGCTAAAGGCGCAAGGCAGGGAATAATCCAGGATGGGGTGCCAACCCAATGCAGCCCGTTGCTATTTAAACCACTTATCCAATGTAGGGTCAAGGAAAACCCTCAACCTGACCTAAGCAGCATGGGGCACAAGGTTGGTTTATCACAGTGTGGAGGAAAAATCATATCGCTCTTAAATGATCACTAAATACCGAAAGTGACTGTAATTGTATTTTGTTGTTTTTTTTTATGTACTAGGACCTAAGGACATGTAAGCATTGATTAAATTATCGCTATGGGGGAGAAACAAAATGTATAATCTTTTCATTATTATAACTATTATCACAACTGTTCGCTTTAAAAAGAAATTGTAATATGTTTGAGTTCTCTCTTTCAATATGATTTATCAAAGCCTGAAAAAGCCATTTGTAGGTAAAAAGACCGTGTTTATGGCTGTAGACTCAGAGCCATGATGGTTCTGGTTCCAGAACGAGTTCTACTGTTATACCTGAAAGTAAGGACTGTGGCCTGGTTTGTACTGTTAAAAATGGCCAATAGCTGCATAAAGCACTGTAAACTGCTTAGCATAAATGTGTCAGCTAAGCAACAAAATCTGAAAATACACCGATCAGCCATAACATTAAAACCACCTGTGCTGCCAAAACAGCTCTGATGCATCAAGGCATGGAGGTGAGGCCTTCATGGATCGGACTTGCATGTCCAGCACATCCCGCAGGTGCTTGGTCAGATTGAGATATGGGGAATTTGGAGGCCCAATCAACACGTTGAACTCTGTCAGGTTCCTCAAACCATTGCTGAACAGTTTATGCAGTGTGGCGGGGCACATTGTCCTGCTGAAAGAGATTCATCAGGGAATACTGTTGCCGTGAAAGGGTGTTCTTGGTCTACAGTAATGTTTAGCAGCACCCACATGAACGCCAGGACCCAAGCATTCCTAGCAGAACATTGCCCAGAGCATCACACTGCCTTCACCGGTTTGCCTTCTCCATATTGCATCCTAGTATCATCTCTTACCCAGACAAATGATGCACATGCACCTGACCATCCACATAACACAACATGGCTACCAGTCCTCCTTCCACTTCTCCATGGTCCAGGTCTGATTCTCACATGCCCATTGTAGGCACTTTTGGCAGTGGGCAGTGATCAGCATGAACACTGACCAGTCTGGGGCTATGCAGCCCTATACACAGTAAGCTGCACTGCACTGTGTTTTCTGACAGCTTTCTGTCACATCATTAACTTTCTCAGCAATTTGTGCTACAGTAACTTTCCTGTGGGATCAAACCAGATGAACTAGCTTTCACTCCCCACATGCACAAATGAGCCCTGGTGCCCATGACCCCATCACCAATTTATCAGTTAACCTTCCTTGGACCACTTGTAGGTACTGACCACTGCGTACCAAGAACACCCCACAAGACCTGCAATTTTGGAGATACTCTGACCTATGACCTATGCCAAACCGGCACAATTTGGGCCTTGTCAAAGTTGCTCAGGTCCTTACACTTGTCCATTTTTCATGCATCCAAACAGATCAGCTTCCAGAACTGACTATTCATTTGCCTAATGCAGAATGGCACCTTTCTCATGTGCCATTATAATGAAATAATCAATGTTATTCAGTTCACCCGTCAGTGTTTTTAATGTTATGGCTGATTAATATAAGATAACGTGTATGGTGGTAAATTATCCTTTGAACTAACTAAATATGTATTAAATGTAGTATTTCACATTCAACTAATTTATTTGAAAATGATCTTTCCAGTTCTGCAGTGTCAAGTAAGAATTCAAAAGAAGTTTACAAATGTAGTCAGGCTAACTGGTGTCTGTTAATTTTCTACAGTGTGTAAATATTCAGGCACATGTGCCCTGGTTATGAATTAGCATCCCATCTAGGGCCCCAATATCGTGTCATGCCATTTTGCACTATACGTATCACGACTGAATGTTTTAATGATTGCAAAGCAAGCGTGCGGCAAAATTTCCACAACTAGTATTTATATTTTTGATGCCATTCTAGATTTTTTTGGGGAAAATTAATGTTTCTTGTGTGTGTTGACTCCCACCATAATTAGATTGTATACCAAAAATGAGAGATAGCATGTCACAAATCCGTATAATATGCATAACATCATAGCCTTAATCCTCACGAATGTTTCGCAAGTCTGTGAGACTTGAAATCGAAGACGGGGCTCTCCACGTTAAGTAAGAGTTAGTTCACGATTAAAAATATTATTATGATGAAATTAAGTTTATATAATAGAACATTTTTGTGCCCCCTCAGGTTGTTAGGGAAATTACTCTTAAACACTGCCAATACACTGGGCTGTTTTTAGGGGCGCATTGAGGAATTCTGCCCCCCCCTATTAAAAATGTCACTTTGGATCCTCCGTCCAGTTGTACATATTCATTGGCTAGCAGACGCCCCTGCGTGTAATATATGTATATTTTTTGTTTCTGATCATTTTCAAGTTCATGCTGCTTTTCTACACAGGCATTCGGTAAGTTATTGCATGACTCTGTATTCATATGAAGATGAATTCATATTAAGTGACAGTTATCATCAATATTATTATTAGTTGTTATAGTAGTAGTATTGGTACTGGGCGCCGTCAAACTGATATTTTAATATCTCTGTCAGATTTACTCATCTCACTTCTTTGAAACAAACAATATATATATATGCATTAAGAATCACTTTCATGCCACACCCAAGGCACGGATTGAGCCATGAGTCTCGTCTGAGTAAAAATGACAGCTGAAAAAGTTGTACTGTTTCCACTCGCCCACGCACCCCATGAAGCGCCTACTACGGTTTTATTTATTTATTTTATTTTTTTGCCTAATCTCCCACTCGCGAGTGAACGTGCGCCGGCGATTGGTCTGCCCACGTGCCAATCACGCGACGGGGGTCGGTCTGTCGACATGCATGGAGTGACGCTCGGCTGTGATGCAAAAGGTTAGGAAAAAAAGAGAGAGGAAAAAAAACTTGTTTCAAGATGGCGTCTGTGAGCTCCCTGTCCATTGGAAAACAATAGAGATAGCAAAGAGGGATAAGTTTTGTCGGTTGTTGTTACGGTTATTTTTTTTCGGACTGAAGAATTCACAGGGCTCAGAATTCATGGGTAAATGTGTCCCGGCACACTTACGGTATAGATATATCGCGGTGAAACCAGACCGACCATAAACATGCTTTGTTAACTATCTTGTTAGCTACATCCGTAGCTTCAGCGGTAACTGTATCGTTGTGCTGGACTCACCGACGATCAGCTGTGAAACGCTAAAAGTTAACTGTCCGGCGCTCGCTTTTGGAAACTCGCGAAGGCTGTAATCGGAGAAATGTCGGCGTGGTGTATTAGGTTGTAGTCGACAAACTTAGTAAATCGCTGAGCCGGTTTTAAAAGTTTGCTGCTTTCTCCGGGATGAAGCGAGGAAGGGGATAGTTGTTAGCTTGATTAAAGCTATCGGAATTTCTTTTATGGATGTTGGCTACAGCTGGATGTCTGGCACTGAATATTAAACACATGAAGTAGAAGAAGATGTCGTTAGGCGCTCGAGAGAGATATCTAGTAATATATAGGTATTTGGCGAGCAAAGCTGCAGTCGGTTTATACTAAACTTTTTTTGGCTGAAAGTTCAGCTGTCGGCATTTCGCCTGGTTTCGTGAAGGATTTCGCCTTTTGCTGGAATCGTTTGCGTCTGGAAGGGCGAGTGGATGCGGTGTCTTTTTAGACCAGCGAGCAGCTTTTCCGTGCTTACAAACGGCTTCGGATCTTTTCGCAGCGGCCCGACCAGCTGTAGTTCGATGGCCCTGCTATCTTAATTGTCAGAACAACCGTGATTGTTAGTTGTCGCTGAAAACTTTTTTCCTCTGATCCCCCACCACCACCACCACCTCCGCCCCCTTAAGATATGGCGGTATTTTCTTTCTGAACTTCTTTGAATACGTCCATGTTTTATTATTTTTATTTTATTTATTTTTTTACATTCGACCTGAGAAAGGAGCGCCTTTGCTTTGAAGAAGTTATTTGCATCACTGACCGCTGACAGGGCCCTATTTTTTATTACTTTTTTGTCCTTTCCCCATTTTAATTGAGAATCTGTGAATGAATTAGAAACTATTCGTGGGAAGTATGGAGGCAGTTGGCTTTCCGTAGGATAAAGCGGACAAACAGCCACACACAGGGCATCCTGGAATATTTTTACCGCATTATAATCGGTGAATTAAGCGCGTCGGCTTTATCACACATTTCTATGCGTATTGATGATGGCGGATTATGCTGGGCCGCCGCGACACAGCGCGGTGATGGAGCGGCTCCGGCGCAGGATAGAGCTCTTCAGGCGGCATCACAGCAACTGCGAGAGCCGCTACGACCGGACGGCGCTGGAGCGCCTGGAAATGGAAAGGCAGCAAACCTTCGCGCTGCATCAGCGCTGTCTGCAGTCCAAGGCCAAGCGATCAAACAAACACCGACAGAGCCAACCGGCGTCCGAGCAGGCGGCACTGAGAGGGGCCGGGCACGGGGGTGGTAACGCTGACGGGGACGGCGGCACCGGGGAGCAAAGCAGGAACGACGCTCGAATCGCGGTAAGTGGCTGTTTGACACACGGACGCCACTTCCATATATTTTGCAAAATGTACCGGATGGGTCGATGGCTGTGGCATCATCACGAATTTCGAAATGCAGTGCTTTTTCCTAGTTTCAATGGAACCCATGTCTTGTAAACTGTTATTCTGAAGTTTCAGCTGCATTTTATTTTCCCATAACTAACTCAGAATAAGCAATGCATTGCTTGGCGCTCGTTTGATCAGTCTATATTTTTATACGCATGTGGCAGAGCTGTCAAAATGCAGATAAGAGATTTGACAGTCAGTGGAACATGCTTAAAAGGGTGGTCACAAGTTCTCAATAGCTTTATGGAAGAAAAAAAAACAATTCAGAAGATGGTCTTAAGTGTGTCTGGTGGAGAATAATCAGCATTAAATGCTTTGTGCAACTACATTGTGCTGTGGGCATTTAGAGATTGGAGGAGTGTGGACTTCTGGGTCAAAGGAATCTGAGCACTTTTGGTAATAGCCTTGATTGCTTTCCAAATATAATTTGACTTGCTAAATGTGACGCATGCATCTTAGGTCCCAGCAAAACCTTCAGGGTTAAAATGCACATCAAGTAATTGATGACTCAGGATCCTCACCCAGTTTGATTCATGGGAAGGTCCTAAGATCATATTGTGGGTGGTAATAGAGTGAGGGGTGATTTTAGTTGCATGATGCATTTTGCTGTCATGAGGGACTCCCTTTAGTACAACTTTACTGATAGTTCTTGCTTGGACCATAGAAACATATAAAGGTCATTGTGTACTCTACCCGTAAAGTAAATCTGTAAATTCTGCATTCTGTAAAACACCTTTTCTAACAAAGATAAAATCCAGTAGGTTATGTGACTGACATAGCATCGAAGGAATTTGATACAATGACTGGTCAAAGGAGTGTAATATATTACGTTTTGCCAGTAATGCGTTTGACTTCCCTGATGAATTTAGAGTTTAGGCAGAAATAAGCATTCTTGCCTTATGACTAATGGCTTGATCGGTTGCACATTGTGCGCTTGTCCCCAGACTCATGCTACTGCTCTGTCGGCTTCATGGCAGATGAATGAGAGTATAATGGATTTTTTTCTACTGCATTGGAGCTACTATACTTTCTCTCTCCCTGATTGGCTTGTCCAGCAGGATTAGATGCTTCGTGTTAAGGCATGTCGACTTATTACCAATTCAGCTTTTGTGGAAACAGGGATTCATGTAGGTGGAGTCAATTATTTAGTAGTTCCTTGGGTTTTAATTGCGATTGTGCAGTGTCTTGCATCGAAACTTGCGATTGGGTGTCAAAAAGAGTGTGAGGCACGCAGGTTCAAGGGGGGAATTCCCAAATTCTACATTGCATTGGAGTTTTGCCGCTAGTGAATTTGGTCCTGCATGAAACTAGGGTGCTGTGCTTGTGAACCTAATAATACGTGTTTAGGTACTTTAGTGGGTTGTGACTTACTGGGGTTACATTGTGACAGTAGGCAGGGTTGATTTTGCTGACACAATTGACCTGGAACATTAGCGTTGACTTGGCTGCACAGCTTGACAAATGCAGCCCTGTTCCAGTCTGCTCTAAGTCTAATATCATCAGGCTTCTCATGGATGCCATAGTAAAGAGGCGTTCCCAGAAATCCCTTTTTCTGTTGCTTTCCCCATGTCACTCTACATGGAGCAACGCAAGCAGCTTTCCTGAGCAAAAATGCCAAGATGAGCTTGCAATTCAACTAGATCATCTCTAGGTTATATTAAGGCATCCAGTGCTTAACTGTCATAATGCTTCTATCAACCACCCATCACCTGGGAGGGGTAACTACAGTCATGGGCAATTTTTTTTTGCAGTGGCACAAATGGTGTTCCACAAACTTTGCAGCTTCAGTTTTTGTGTTGTCAGTTCATTGTTTCCGGATTATTGTGCTGTGTGATCAGATGCATATTAAGTAATTGCAATGAGTTTTATTAGGATAAAAAGTTAACTTTATAACAAAAAGCCAATTTTCACTGTATTTTGACCCTGGCACAGAATGCTCAGCTAACATTATTTCAGTGTAGTCATATCATCAGCACAGGGGAGAGAGTGATTTTTGCTGAATTATACTCAATCGTTTTTATTGAATTATAAGACTAGATTGGTTGCTATTGAAACGGGGCAAAAGTGCTTGATCATTGAAATCTTGTGTTAGCAATGGTTACCTCCAAAGAAACACTCACTGCCATTATTGCATTGCATCTAAATGGTCTCACACGCACGAAGATTGATGCTAAGAATATTGCACCTGAGTCTATTTACTAGATCATCAAGAATTTCAAGGTGAGAGGTTCAATTACAGTGAAGAAGGCTTCAGGTTTGTCCAGCAAGTGCCAGGACCATCTCATCCTGTGGAGTCAGCCATGGAATTGTCACCACCAGTGCAGTGTTTGCTCAATATTGGCAGTAGGTGGGTGTGAGTGCATCTGCAGACACAGTGAGGCAAACACTTTTGGACAATGGCCTGGTGTCAAGAAGAGTAGCAAGCAAGGGTGGCCCAAAACACTAAATAAAGAGTGTTATATAAACATCCTCAAAGAGCAACTTGTGAATCCAGACTCAGATCACTGATAACGAAGTGGCAAAGAGGCCACGACATTTGAAATTTTGGATGCATGGCAAGGAAGCTCCCCAGATCTTAAACAAGTTTAGAACCTGCGGTCAGTCCTTAGAAATCGGGTGGACGAGCATAAACTCAGAAATTATGATCAACTCTGAGCACTAACAAGGCCAGAATGAATTGTGTTAAGTCAGGATTTAGTCCAGAAGCTGATGTCCAGCATGCCAGAGCGAATTGCAGAAGTTATGAAGAAGGGTCAACACTGTAAATATTGACTCTTTGCATATATTCAACTTATTTGCCAATAAATGCCTTTGGAACTTATGAAATTTTACAATTGTTCTTTAGTATACCATAGAATCTAAAAATGCTGAAGCAGCAAAGTTTGTGAAACACAACATTTGTGTCACTGCCAAAACATTTGGCCATGACTAGGGGTTTTCCTTGCTATCCTTGTCGGACCTCAGCCTTGGTGCCTGTAAAGGTTTTTATGCTTGTTTCCATTTAGCGAGCACATTAGTGTAGGAAGTCGGCCCACTTTAATATGCTTGTACACGGCAAACCAGATTCGACGTGCACATTTGTAAATATGTGGATTTAATTAATTATTCTTGGAGGTTAGTGGATTGGGGCTCCTAAATACTCATGTCTTTACAGCATCTGAGATTTGAGCTATATGCAGCAGTCGCAATTGGTTCTCCCCAGATCCTTGTTTCCGCTGATTGGTGCACCCCAGGGTGCATTCTCACTGTGCCTATGGCTTGTGGTAAACCACGTGCTTGCAGCTGCCGGAGTGCTGAGCGGTAACAATTCTACTCCCCACCCACTGACTTGCTCCTGAGACCCTGGTGGGCACAGCTCTATTGTGGTGGCGATCCTTCAAAGGCAGTCGGCACTTTGCTGCGCTCAGGCAGGAATTTGGCTGACTGCTCCTCCCCATTGAAGTCTGCATGCTGGCTCCTTTGTTGTGGTCCTCTATCTGTACATATGCTAATTAGTGTCATGTGGCTGTGTGTTTGTTTTTTTTTTTTCTCTTCTCCTGTGGGGGGGGGAGTTGTGGCTCAGAAACCACAGCAACGAGTTTTTCAGGTTTTAAACGACTGCAGCTCCATAACCTGCTAGACTCTCTTCTTGAACCCCTACTCTTGCTCCACCCCCTCCTACTATGGAGGAGTCCTTGACTTTCTCTCCAAGGTCAGGCCAGATGTAAAGGTCCATGCATGGTAATCACTATATAAGGTTGTTGGATGCTAGATGTGGAACTTACTGGATCAAAAGCTCATTGTGCTCAAATCACTGCATTGGCATCAGGCCAAAATATACTTTTTCAGGTTATATTCCCATTGTTATAGGAGACTAGATCTGGTCCAGGCAATCCATATTTCCAGGGTACCTAGATTAGTTGCCACCTAGGATTGGTTTTGTAAAAATAGTTTGAACGTTTGTTCTCCTGCAGATAGTCTCGAGCAGCTATAATGCCCCTTGACATGGGATTCATGGGATGCATGTTTAGACTGCAGATTACATTCATACATGCAGACAATCAATAAGCTTCTCAATGCCCCACTGAATCAAAATTCATTAATTGTGACATGCATAGTCATACTGCATGTTGTACCTTAAAGAATCTTGAATCAGCGGGGCATGGAGAAGCTTATTGATTGTCTGCATGAATGGATGTAATCTGCAGTCTAAACATGCAACTTTGGTTATACAATGTAAAGGTCATTCCCTATGAACAGATCAATGTAAGAAGTCTGCTATTCCCAAAAATCTACTGCGAAGAGTAATATCCTAGCTTCTAGTGGAAGCTCTTGCATTTGACGCGGTAGATTTAAAACTGTTTCAGGATATATATTATTGGTTATTTTTATTTTTATTTCTCTAGTTGTTTGGAACAGATGCTGGTGTATGACATTGTAGTAGCACGTGTTCAGTGTTTGTATGGTTCAGTGTCCTGCCATCATTTGAACGTGCAAACCCCTTGGAGGATGTGAGGCTCAGAATCCATGCTCCATTGGTGCATTCACTCATAAGTTGTTCTTGACTTGATCTGTCATCTAGTAATTTATGTTCCCATGTTGTCTTGGTATATTCTGGGATGGCTCATGCATGTGAGAATAAGCTATGTGTTTCTTTTCCAGCTGCAGGAGACTGTGAAGCGGAAGCAAGAGAGCACCAGCTCTCCCATCAGCGGTGACGTAAATGGATTTGGGGATGGATACTCTAAATCAAAGCAAGTATGCTTGGAAGAGAGTCGCCAAGGGGTCAACAGCACTGGCAATGGGGCAGTCCCACCGCGGTCACCCCTCGACACTAAGCACGGAATTAACATTGAACCGCTGCCCAACGGCACCTGCTCTCAGGGGGCTGACCAGAATTGTGGTAGGATCTCTGATTCAGTGATGCCCCCTCGAGACTTCAAGTTAAAGCAGGAACCCATGGATGACATCTTGACTCCCATTCACCCGGGTGGGTCGCCGAATGACTTGATCCCTGACCTAAACCTCAATGAGCAGGAGTGGCGGGAGCTGATGGAGGAGTTCAACCGATCAGTGCCCTATGAGGACATCCAGGACATCTTCAAGGATGGCTTCGACGAGCGCAAGGACTCAGAGCTGGCCACTCCCAACCCTCTTCCGCAAACGCCCCTAGCGCCAGAGCAGGTGAACATCAAGGTGGAGTTTTCCCCTGCGCCTGTGGCCTTTGATCCAGAACCCCGCACGGTTTCCCCTCAGGTGAGACCCACGTCTGGTGGGCCAGCCCTGCACACTAGCTCCTCTGTGACTTGTCCCAGCAACAGCACAGTGCCCTCCTCAGCCATGCCTGTGTCCCAGCCTGTCAGACAGCTGCCCCAGAGCCTTCAGATTCCTGGGCCGTCTTCCAAAGACCGGTCGCATGCACAGCACCTACAGCAGCTGGCTGCAAGGGAGCAGCAGAGGACTCAGCTCATGCAACAGGCGCAGCAGCAGCAGCAGCAGCAGCAGGTGACTAAATATCATCCTCCTAACCACCAAACCAATCACCAAGCAGGTTGGACTCGGACTGCGCCATCCCCGAGCCAGCTGGCTGGTGCCTACACCATGGAAAAACCAAATAGCCCTGTCCTCTACCCGCCGGACATTTCCAACCCCAAGCAACTGATGATGCCCAATCCGCCTCACAAAAACTCCCCCAAAGGTGCTGAGAGCTACCCTCCAGCTGCAGGGCATTCTGTTCCTGGCCAGCCCCCTCTCCTGGACTACAACAACACCAGGCCATTGTCTCACTTCCACGGGAGCCGTGGCCCTTCAGCACCCCCCCTGGCCACGTCACAGCAGAACAAGGCGGCCCTCCTGTCCAAGCCGAAGGCAGGACTGCCGTTCCGCTCTCATCTCACCCCTGCCCAGGTAGAGTGACTTCAGTAACATCTGGTTTCCATTTGCTTAGTGCTCATTCTGTAGTTTAATGGCCTTTGTGATGGGAGGTGTGCTTATGAATGTACGTAAAGCACTGCATTATGGCTGTATTGCGAAAATCTTAATATCACTGGATATGTGTTGCTGCATTAATCTGAAAATTAATACAAAAACGCAGAATAGTTATTGTTATGCTCCCACTTTCAACTCCTAGTTTGATTTGCACTTGGCTTGAAATATGATTTGATTCAGCAGTTACATAGCCTGTAGGACCACTGGAAGCAGGTGTTAGCTTAGTTAACTAACTTATACTGCAGACAAGTTCCCCTCTCGTCATGTTTTTGGCCGTATCTGTTTGTATGAATAATTTACTTGTGTTTTATGATGTTTCTTTTCATTGTGGGACAGATTTCACTTCTTATCCAGCTCCTTATTTGCATAGTCCTGTTAAAACCCCCTGCTGATAAACTGCATTATTATGGTCGCTTCTGCTGCAGTTGTGTGTGTGTGTGTGTGGTGGGGGGGTGAGGGGGATTCCACCCCCAGCCCCCGCTAGCTGTTTTGGCTGTGGCCCACAGCAGGAACAATAGCCCCGAGTGTCTGGGTCTGGCTGTTGGTTGCCAAGGAGCCGGCGTGGTCTGGTGGGAAGGTGGGGCCAGCAGCCTTGTGAGATGCTCGCTACAGGGTTGTGTGCTAGAGAGGGGGACAAAGCGGCCTTTCATGCAGCCGCCATCCCCAGTCCCCCGTTCTCTTCTTCTCTCAGGGGTATTTCTGGATCCCGTCTCTCTGCTGGTTCTCAGTTTAAATATAACTTCCCCCAACCCACTTGTGTTCACTCTCTGCATTGCTCTATTCCTGGGCTTGGAGAAACCAAAATACCTCAGGCCATCACATGGGCGAGTTAAGTATGAGAATGACACTAAATTGTGTGATAGCAGTGTCTTTGGATGCCAGATTGTTTAACCAGCTATTTGTTGGTCACTAAAGTCATTGTTTTTTGGTTGTGAATCCTGTATGAATCCACGGATGTGAAGCCCCTGTACCTTGATGGGTCATTAGTTTTGATTAATGGCTGACTCTTTACTGTAGAACCTTCTGGTTGTTTGTCAGTTATAGTAGACCACTGTTTTGTAGCCAAGTAGATTATTTTTGTGTGTGTTGTAATGCTCGTCTGGGTTTACTTCTACCAAAGCAATTTATTACGTTTGACCAGTGGTCGTTTTCAAGTATGTATCAGGATTAGCAGTTTGCAACACGCTTTTTGTAGGTTTCTCCTAGGTAGGGTTGTGACCTACGTATTCTGTACTGCCCACCGCAGATCATGTGGCATTGTGCTAGGGACTCACTTTGAAAGATGGTGCACTTCACTGCTGGCACTAAGCAACATGCAGGGACCTGACTGGCCTGTAGGGGGGGTTGTTATCTACTTGCGCTGTTATAGTTAGCTTCTGGTGGGGAATTCCTAATCACAAGTCAGGTTTACACTAATTTGCACAGGGAAGGTGTGTCTTTACCGAATGAATTTGTCATGATTTACTCATGTAGAACCAGTTTATCTGGAATTTATTTAATCTTACTTTTAGATGATAGCACATATAGATTGGAACTTTTGAATGAATCATAATTTGTGGTTACTTGTCTTTAACGTTTATATGCATGGGATAGCTTTTATATTTTTTTAAACCCTTGTATGGAGTCGGGTGTATATCCCAGAGTATGCTTTATACTACTGACCAAGGGTAGGAATAGAGGCTGTTGCTCACCTTCATGAACTGTTTTGGTTAATTGTTTTTCAAGATGTAGTTCAGTGAGGCAGTTTCGCAGCTGTATGCCCCCTGGTGGACAAATGTTGAACACGTGCTTTTCATCCAGCAGGAGCAAAGCCCATATCCACCAGCTTCCCATGTGCCATGTGGGACGCCCCAGCCTCCTGGCAGCGCCTTGCCAGGGAGCCATAATAACTCGGCATACCCAAATGTATCCCTGGAACCACGTAAACAGTTCCTGAGCCATCAACAACTCATGCAGGTGAGCTTCCTGAAACGGTTCCCTGACAATAGCACAGGTGTTTGACTTGTTTAGGATGAGGCTTAAACTTCTTTAAAAGTACTTGCCTGGCAGTCAGGTGATTTTTTTATTTTTATTTATTTATTTGCCTTGAAACGATGCATTGCAAACTTGTGCTCTAGGCACAGGGATAAACAATTGATAAACACTTATGAACCAAAAGTTTGACTGTCCCCATGTGAAGCGAATAATGCAGGGGTAGGCGGCCCTGATCCTGGAGTGCTGATATCCAGCAGGTTTTCCATCCTACCGGATGACTTACTATCTGCCTGAGATCAGGTGTGGTTCACCAGAGACCAGGTAGGATGGAAAACCTGCTGGATCCCGGCACTCCAGGATCAGGACTGCCTACGTCTGATCTACTAAAAGCAGTGCGTGTCAAGGTGTGGGATGTATTACATGGTAAAATAACATTTAGTACTCAGTCGACTCATAGTCGGTAGTCAACATGTTGGACACAAAAGAAATTTGCAGACATGAAGATCTGAGCGACTAGCTCTAGCCAAATAATCGTGACCTAGATGGTTAGATTCAAAACTGCAAGGCTTGTGGGGTGCTCAGTCATGGTGGGGAGGGGGGGTTACCATGAACTGCTGGCTTGGTATTGGGCTTCCAGGACTCAGCAATGTGGGATGTGACCCAAGGCTGTCATGTCAAACCAACAGATGGGCACAAATCATTTGTGGCACAAATGATAGGCAATTTTAATCACACGAGTAATGTCACGACGCATGGGGCATTGAGCCTTATTGCATATGGGACTCCATAGCCGCAGACTAGTCAGAGTGCCCATCCAGAACCCTGTCCGCTGTTGGAAGTGCCTTCAATGGTCATGCAAACATCGGAACTGGACCTTAAAGCAATGGCAGAAGGTTGCCTAGGACAGATAAATGATGTCTTCTGTAACACGGTGTGGATGGCCAGGTACACCGAGCATCTCTGGAATGATTTGGATCAACAAATCCAACCCTCATATGTAGCACCACCTGCAGCAGAGTTCCATGCTCTGTGTGTAGTGACACTTTACTCCTGTGGTCGTCATCAAAATTATCTGGCCATAATGATTTGGCTCTTGTCGCAGTCATGCTATTCTCCAATCTCTGCTCATTTCTTCTGCACTTAACATGTCAACCACAAGTACCGAATGTTAGCTTGCAGTGTAATATGTCCCAGACCTGGTCATAATGTTTTGACTCGGCTGTGTATTTCCACACTATATCCACTAGATGGCACCAATGTTCACGAAAGCTTTTGATTGAAAACTAAATTGCTTGAAGCGGGTTATTTTGAATATAGGCTGCTTACTGTGCTGGAGTTGGAAAGGTTGAAGTTGCATGTCTCATTTGTGTGTGTGCGCATGCATGTATGATTTTTCTGTAGAACCAACAAATGCAAAGACACCTGACACGCCCACCACCTCAGTACCAGGACCAGAATTGTCAGAACCCTTTCCAGCAGCAACAGCAACAAGTTGCCCAGTTTGCAGGTATGTATGTGGTGTGTGTGTGTATGTAAAGCTGCTATATATATGTATGTATGTGTATGTGTATATATATATATGTGTGTGTGTGTGTGTGTGTGTGTGTGTGTGTGTGTGTGTGAGTGGGTGTGGGGTCTC
>JAABNY020000002.1:3633632-3644251 GCA_015164015.2 Brevimyrus niger | reverse complement strand
ATGTGTGTATATATATATATATATATATATATATATATATATATATATATATATATCCTCACAAGAGGAGTGTAAAAAAACCCATCAAGAAGAATGTGGGAAGGAAGTGTATAAAGCTATACACGCACATGCACACTCACATATAAGTATACACACACATTATAAACACATGTATCCCACAATCTTCTTGATGTGGTTTTTTATGCTCCTCTTGTGTGGGTCAAGCCTCTTGTGTTAATCCATTCCTTTGTATGTAATCATTTTGGTTGCCAACTGTATATATCTGTCAGCTATGCAAAAGCGTGCCCTTAGCTTTGACTGGTCAAACAGAAAATGCGTTGTCAAAGATGTGACAGGAAAGGGATTATACAAATATGCAGGGGAAAGTGCCCTCTCATTACCTCTACTGTGGTTTAGTATGCTTTTCCACTGCACCAGTTCCTGTACGCTCTGCACTAAACTTCCCCTTTCCATTGCCGTCCAGTCAGGTACCAAAACCAAGTACCAAAAGTGAATGACCAGTACCAAAAGTACTAAAGCAGCTGGGGTTCTTTTGGGGTGTGACTTGCAAACATATTTAATGTCAATTTTGGTTATGCAAATAACCAGCCTCACAAACACAAAATAGATCCGCCATCCTGAGAAAGTCCAGTTACGATATCAGAAAACAGCGATAAGAAACGAAACAAAATTGAAAGCATGGATAAATGAAGAGACCCAAGCTTTAATTGTGTTCTGTTAAGAATAAAGATATCTGGATGGTGTACCAAGACACAAAGTATTTGCTATAATACACAAGGACTGCTGAATATTGGAAAAAAAATCTAATATCACAATGTGGTTATGATAAATATTGGGATATTTATATAGCAAAAAAGGCGTTCAAAATATTTCTCACCAGCACATCTTGGAATCATATTAAACAGCAAGGATATAAATGATTATGATTGGAGAGCTCATGCAAAAGCAGTGGCGGCAAACTTTAAACTTTGTATTTTTTTTAATTCATACTAGATCATTTTGAAAAGGAACAATCATTAAAATTGCAAAGCTTGCTAAGTTTGGTATGAATTGCACACATCGCCCAGTCCTGTATTCTATAGGCATTATTCCAAATCTAGTACAAAATTTTCCACCTTGTGTTGTGTTGTCATTTAGCATTAATACCAGTTTTTATGCCAGTGGATAACTGCCATAAGAAGTACAGTACCTGGTGCAGCAGAATAGTGCCCTGAGTAGTGTTTTACATAGAGACCAGTCTTCATACTTGTAGGTTAATTTTAAAAAAGGTTTTAATTGCTATTTATTGGTGTTAAGTATGAAACTTTTGTCATTGCCTTTGGACAACCGTGTTGTCCTCTGAATGTCCGGTTTTATGAATTTTAAGATTTTGTGTGTGTTTGATTTACTATATGTTAACCTCTCCCCCTGTCCAGTTGGGACCTCTCAGAAGCTGAACAGCATGGGCTCAAGCCAGGGGACCCAGCGCATGTTCCCTGGGGTTATGGGGATGGCCGTGGGGCAGAACGGAGGCCCATCCTCCGCGGCGCCTCCCGCACCGACGCTGCCAGAAATGAATTTGTCCTCCTGTGTTGGCGGAGGGCTCGACAACATGCGAGTTCCTTACGGCATGAATCCTCATCCTGGCCAGGCAGGTGCGGTCAACTCTACCCCCCTGCAGAGGCAGCCTGCTGGCCCACTGGCTGCCACTTACAGGCATATGGCTCGCATGCCCACATCTATGCCAAACCCCATAGGTAATGGGATGGTAAATTCCATGCCCAACAGCATATCCACCTCGATGCCCAGCTCGGCGCCCAACGGCATGCCAAACGCCTTGCCCAATACTATGCCTAACTCCATGTCTAATCCTATGCCCAGTGGCATGCCCACTTCCATGCCCAGCTCAATGCCTACGCAGACGCAGCCTTGGCAAGCCCACTCTAGTATGCAGCAAGCCCTGGGGCAACAGGCCCCTGGTGGCAATGGGGGCATGCAGGTCTTCAGTGGTACTGCCTACCGCATACAGCCCCGGCTTCCCAAATTGCCCAACAACTCGCCCTTCGCCCAGGCCGGGCTGAACAACAACCGAGCCCATCCCACCGTAAACTCCCCTCAAATGATGGCCTCCCTTTCACAGCAAAGGGCTAACCCTGCCCTTGCCCCACAACCCCACCCCCGACCTTTAGCCCCTCCCTCCCAGCAGCAGCACCAGCAGCACCAGCATCAGCAGCAGCAGCAGCAGCAGCAAGTGCTGCCTGGCATTAGCGTACCCATGCCCGACATGGCCAGCTTTGTCCAGAATCAAGGCAACCAGGTCGGCAACCGCGCAAGCCTGCAGTGTACCCAAGGCTACCAGGTGAACAGGACTGCCAATCACGAACTGGCATTCGCATACAGTGACCAAGCGGGGGGCAGTTTACCGAGCTTCCCTGAAGAGAGCGACCTTGTGGATTCCCTGCTGAAGGGCCCTGCGACACAGGAATGGATGGACGATCTCGATGAGCTGTTGGCCAGTCACCAATGAGTTGCTCTGTTTCCGGCTTGGTATCCGGCTCTTCTTTTACACACAAGATATATAATCACTTGAGTGCACAAGGCTGAAGCCCTGTAATATTTTCAGTTCTCAGGACTGGAAATCTAAGGATAGATGATCAGCTACTTTGGCTTGGTTGTACATCATTAATGCCCTTCAGAGCATGAGGATGAACAAAAGCTGCCAGCTTCCCTTACGTCAGCCGTCATTAACAAAGCCGGATTTGCACAGTCAGTGTGAATGTGGAGCACTGCTGCTGCAGATTCATATATATAAAAAACAAAAACACAGTCGGACTTGCCCTGTTGTGACTCCTGGGGCTTCTGGTCTGAGCCACACCCTAGTCCAGACACATTGAGAAGAATCTCAGATCTGTGTTCAGAAGTTTATGGCTTTAATGTAAATTGAGAAGGCCTTTTAAGGGCCAGTGAGCTGCTGGTTTGGGGCCCCTCATAGATCTGGCCTTCAGCTTCTCTGATAGCTTGTGCTCTCCGCCTAAGGTTGTGCACTACGCTTTGCCTTATATACAACAAGTCTTCATTTGTTCATCCTTGTCTTTGTCTCAGGGCTTCTTGTATATTTATATATATATATGTATATGTATATATATATGTATATATATGTATATGTGTATGTATATGTATATATATGTGTATGTATATGTATATATATGTGTATGCGCATATATAAAAATGTTTTGTATGTATGCCTATCCTGTTTGGAGATATAGATCTTATTTTTATATGTACATTTACGTGGACTTTTGTAAGTATTTTCTACTTTTTAAAAGATGTTTGTAAAAGGAGTGATGTATGTAAATATAGATATTTAGGAATGTTGCCTAAGTGTGTTTTTTGTGGCTTAATGGGAGCCTTTTTGGAAAAGAGAGAACTGATATGGTGCGGACAATAGAGTACGGAGTGTACTGTCCTCTTTGTGAACTTCACCCTATCAGGCTTCTTCCTTCCACCCGTGCCTAATATCTGGCCTAATGTTTCCTAGCCAAGACGTCACATGGATCTGCGTTGTTTTGGGCCATTATATTACATTTAGGCGTTGTGCTTGGTCTGAATGACTCTTAATCATGGAAATGATCGCAAAGTTTTCAGTCCTGAACTCCCAGAGGAACAATCAACATTACACTGTTTAGCACACTTAAGGTGCAGGTATTAGTCCAGGGCGACACTTGCTTTCTTCGGGGTCCATGGCTGGCATGGCTCACACACTACCAACACTCATACAGACACCCACAGTATGGTGGCTTCTCCAGTTAATAGTAGAGAGAACTTCCATGTAACAAACTCTTCAAGATATATTGCATACACTATCCACATAACCTACCAAGACTGCATCATCTTGTACAATCCCAATACGAAATATGTGTCACACAAGAATAACTGAGAGGTTATCTGGTAATGCCCTAGTCCAGTGTCCATATCATATACTTCATTACGCTAATCGTTCCAGCTGTCAAAGTAGGCAGCTATACCCCAGCAGGTCCTTCATGATCTCCACATGGCCGGAACGGCTTGACTTCAACTTGGGCAGGGCCTTGTCAACGACGTCTGTGTCCCCAGCTGGGTCCATGTTGGTCCAGGAACTTGCTGCTCTGAATGGTCCTCCCACCACCTTCGACATAGCAGCTATTGTCGCACGATGGACAGCGTGCTGCTCATTAGGGTACGCAGTAAAGGAACTACACAGCAAAAGATTAGTACCGGAGCAAGAATAATCACAGTTCTTATCAAAAGTGCCTTTATAATAGTTTGCTGCCAACTTCCCCACATATTATACCATCAGTCAAACATTCCTGCGTGTTGACCTGTATCTCTTCCCATCTCATCCTGTAACCCCTGCAGTTTATCACTTTGAGATGTACTCCGTCTCCTAGGGAGATGACTGGCTTGTCCTGGTCTGTTTTCTCTTGCCGTACAACTTCAACTCATAAACCTTGTTTTTTTTATGTTGTTTTCTGTAACACTCCCCCCTTGCGCAATGATCAAGACCATTATCAAGGTGTCTGACACTGACAGAGACACAACCAAAAATCCATCACGGTTGTGAAATAGACCATTAGTGTCCTTAGTATTCCCCTTTGTTTCTACACAGAGGCCTCATAAGGGCCCCTCCCTTAACTGAGCTCACCCCCAAGTATGCAGCCTGTTCTTATCATTTTCATTTGCATATTGCAAGCTTAGCTTTGGGAACCTCAAGCCCCCCTTTCGCTAAGACCTTCAGCAACAGCAGCTTCAGTGCCTGTGTATATCACACAGAGCAGATCACCCACGTACTGTAGCGCTGTGTTTCTTAAGTTCAATCCGTCCAAATCTGCCCTAAGCACGTGCTCACATCCCTGTAGTATCCTCATGTAGATGAACCGCTGACCCCTATAGGTGAACGCAAATGAAAACTGCGCCTGTTTTGTTAGGGACACTGAAAAATGCCAACTACAAATCCACAACTGTGAACCACTTTGCACTGGGTGGCGCGTTTGATGGCGGGGTGTGATTCTCCACTAACTATTTCACTGCACACAAATCATACACTAACCTCTACATCACGCCTCCTGCCTTTGGGACAGGCAGGAGGGAGGTGTCGCAGGTTCTGGTGATAAGCACCACCACCCTCTACCTGCAGGAACCTTTCCATCATCATCCTTTTACCTGGGTTACCTGTCTTTACTAGGCCTACATCCCAATCTGCTGCACACACTGCACTTCACTGACTCTCACCAAGTCACCTTCGGCAGCAGCCTGCACCCCATCGCACTGCAACGGTGCCCAGACTCTCTCATCTCATCATTCCTCCCAAATTCACCACGGGCTGATTAAAAGCCACTGCTATGTGAGGTTCCTCGTCTGGTATGTTGTACCGTCCTCCCACTATTCCCATCCTCCGTATCTGAATGGCTACTCCCTCAGGGCCTAATATCATCCCATCTGGCGTCATGCGCATCCTTTCTTTCTCTCGGCCAGTCAGTGAATCTATCGGCTGATCCACTCATCCTTTACTCTGGGATCACTGAAATCTCTCCATCACACTGCAATCTCTCCATTGCAAATAAGTATGTTTGTCCTATGTCCAATTTAGCCTATTGCTATATTGCTCCTGTATTAATGGGCCTAATTATTCTAGAGTTTCCCAAATTTCAGTAACATCTTCTACCCTGTATAAGCTTTACTATCCCTGCTGGACAACAGATTTTGTTACAGAAGGCTGTACTGTCCACTGAGCACCTCTATGCCCCCCTCTGTACATTTATGTCTATCTGCAGCTGACACAAAGCATCTCTGCCTAACAAATTCACTGGGATATGCTCTGATATTAGTATGGGCATATTTACATTTGTGTCCCCTATCTGAATTTCTATTAAACAAGATTTTGGAACATATAGGTGTGCCCAGGCTGATCACAGCTCCAGCTGAAATGGCCTGTTCCCCAGTCTCTCCAGTCTGGGATCATCAAATTTGTGGGTAAATGGGTGCCCTCTGAGGAAATATCCATTTGTTGTATCTGCTCATTCTGTTCCAATTATGGACCAGAGGCCAATTAGTGTCCTGGGGAGCTCCAGTGACAGGAGACGGTTGGCTGTCCACAGGCTGCCCCCAGGGACTTGGGTCCGGAGAGACCACTGGTGCCTGAGCATTTTTATCTCTGGCAGTGACTCAATTTCTGTCAGCTCCCTCTCATACTTTTTAGCAGAGTCCTTTTCCTCTCTGTACAAGTCAATAGCGTCGATCACCTGCTCCTCAGGCAGAGTAATTATCCCCCCAGTTGCCTTAGCCTGCTTCTTACTGGCTTAGGGAGCACGTCCTGCAGTGCCCTCCGGTACAGACCCCTAAATGCCGGATTCTGCAGGTCCTGCTCTGTCTCAGTGCTCCACCGCTTTTCTTGGGCGTGCAGATAAGCAGGTGGGCTCTCCCCCTCCTTGATGCGCTCCACCTTCATTTCAGCCACACTCAGTCATGGAGGTTAGCATTTAACTGTCAGAGTGACATGCATAATTCACAGGAGTCCCCGTCACCACTGCCAGGCCACTGCTTCGCAGCAGTCTCTCCGTTCCATCCGCCCCCAAAACGTGAGCCAGAACCGCCTTTATGTCCCCAATCGTTAGGAGCTGCCCCATAGTTTCCTCCTCAAATACTCTTGTCCATTTCCCAGTCCCATCTGCCAGAACTGGGAGTCTGAGTAGCAGGCCCTTCAGGTCCTGTCCTTCCCAGGGCACATACTGTGTCTGTGCTCCTTTCGCCACCAGGGGGAGCATTGGCGTGTCCCTATCAGGGGCCTCACAGCCCTCCTGCTAACCATTGTTCTATGATCTGCATTATCCTCCTCCACTCCTTCCTCACTCTCCTTTTCTATCTCTTTCTCCTGAAAGTTTCTCCATTCTTTAGATGGAGGGTTAGGGGTGTCCAGCGGGTGCATCAGCCCTTCCGCATTACTACCACTTGCTCTGGACTCCACCTTAATCTCACTCTCTTTTTTCTCAGACCCACATACATGGCCTTCTGTTATTATCTCACTCCCTCTCAAGCCGTCCTCCACGGCCTGCCCCCGCAGAGCGCTCACTTCCCTGTACCCATCTAAACAACTTGCCATTTCTATCTGTTCCCTACTTGCTTCATCCTTCTATTTCTTCCCCTCTGAACTTTACCTTGCCCACTGTTACTTGAAACTGGCCCTTTCTCACTGCATTCTGCTCTCTTCTCCAGGCCTCTCTCTTTGCCTTAACCTCAGTACATCCAGTTCCTCACTCCTTTTCCTTTTATGCCTTCCTGTCTTCTTATTAGCCTTATGATGCTTTATCACAGCCTTCATCTCCTCACATGCTGCCACATCCCATGTTTCCACATCCCATGTTCCCACATCCCATGTGCCCCCTTAGGCCACCAGGTTCCCAGCACCTTTGTTCTATTCTCCCACTTTTTGGATATCCTCTTGCTTTTCTTGGAGCAGGGGATTCTCCCTCCCTCTCTTTCTCAGTGGTTCTCACGGGGAGGGGAGGTACATTCTTACATTCCATGAACACCCCCACACTCACCGGTTACCAAAATTTTCCTCACAGTCAGCCCACAATAGACAATTTATTATTATTATTATTATTATTATTATTATTATTTAAAATAGTCCATGGTGGACTGACTGTGAGTAAAATTTTGGTAGCTGGGGAGTGTGGGGGTGTGCATGGAATGTAAGAATGTACCCCCATATTTTTTTTAATTAATATTAATATTTTTTTTTATATGGATGCTCTCCCACTTCACCTTTTGCATCACTGCCTCCATTAATAAATCTAGATTATTCTTTTGTTTTCTACTCGCAACCTAACTCTGTTTTTTTGCGTTTTATATGCCCCTGCTCTCTCACAAAATGTGTTTTAATATCCTTAGTCTCCTGTAATTTCCTTTAACTCATCTTCACTTCTCTCAGGCACCTGTGCCATACATCTACGTATGACTCCTCAGATCTCCTGCCCGGTCAAACTTTGACTAATAATCTATTTCTTACCTTGCGTGTTTAATCTTATATTGTACTCTCCAATTACCACACCTTACCGTTGCTTTAAGTTTAAGATTTGTCCAAATTTTACAGTAACCTACTCACACTTCTACTAAAGAGAATGTTTTTGCATTAAAGCTCACAAATACTTCCTTCTGCATCAATTCACCTCCTACTTATTGAGACTCCATACAATTTTTATTACTGAAACAACTATTTCTGCACATTAAATGCTCAACTTATCTGCTAATTGTACACACTTTTGGTGAACTCGAGCGAATCCCTTCCTTCAGTAGCAAACCTTGACAGCTTCTGCTTGTTGCAGATTATCTGGCTAGATGGTTAATTATATATTTGTTATTCAACATACTGATAAGCTGCAGCAGTAATAAAGTACATATTCATCTATCAAAGGCTAACAAAATAGCTAACAGATAGAGAAACTTCTAAGCCAACACAAGGTGCTCATTCATACTTGTTCTTTGTCACATTGTGCACAGCAGTAAATGGTCTACATTCTCTAAAGATTACAAGGTCAGTCTCTACACAGTTTACATCAGCTTCTTAATAGAGTCCTAATGATTACATTTTCTATGCATTATGAAGTGCTAAATAATATTCCATAGTGGTGCCTGACTGCGTATTGTATTTATGCAACAATGTGTCATTTCAGGTATTTTGTATCCCCCTGCCCTTTGTTGAGCAACCTCTTGGCTGGTTATTATAGCTTGTGCGTGTTCTTGTGGAAGGAAGTCATCCTTGTCATCCAGGATTACAAAATTTTAGGTGTTCAAAATTCTCTCCACCCAGTAAAGTGATTTTTGCAATTTTTGGAAAATACTGACTTAAAAGTACACTCTGGGTTATATCGTCACGTGACTATGGGACCTCATGCCGTTATGTTTCTCTTGGTAAAATACATGGTAGCCAAGGCTCCACCAAGTGAGTAATAAAAATTCTTGTAATTTTTGCTGTGTTCAAGCGGTCATGAATTTGACCTTGGACCCGGTCTGGCTTCTGGAATTGTTTTTATATGTTCCAGATCTCATGTTTTTGTTATAGGAGTTACACAATACTTACACAAGCACCCATACAGCAGGCATCCAGGGTGCAGAATTGGGGTTGCAAACCCCCCCTTGCAATGTTAAATTGACCACCTAAAGAGAGGCAACATTGCTGTATCTGTAGTCTGGGCCAAATCCATTGATCCATTTATTAATTTTGCTGGTGTGGACATTATGTTGCCCCAGTGGGTAGTACGGTTAACTTGAATAAAATGCTTTACTACTAAGAATTTGGAGATCCGATACAGAATATCAGTTTCATCTACAAGGTCTAGGAGTCTCCTGGTTACTATAGAGTCCGTCTATGTTTAGAACTGTTTAATCTTGCAGTTAAAGTTGTGCACTACATACTTTTGGTATATACTACTCGATTTTGAAAATGTTAATTTAGGGATATCTAAAGTGTTACGGGCTAATTAACTTTGACTTAAGATATCTACAAATTATTATATTTTACGACATTGCCTATCGTATGCGGAATAAACTTGTTAATTGGCAATTTGACTTTGAACTAATTGTTTAAGCGAATGAAATAATCATTGTACTGATTCGACAATTGCGTTCAGTTTTGCTCAGTTATTGATTCAGATGCATCGATGTCTGCCAGAGACAGCATGCGTAAAGTAATGCAAAATAAAATCAAATATCGCTGATAAATATTTAAGCCCCCCGCCCAGATAAAAAAAACAACATGTAGACGTGTCGGAACTGGGCGTATCTATTATCTGGATGAATTTAAAAGAATTGAATAATTGAAAATGATGATTTCCATCTCTAGTGTGAAAGTGGGGGTAAGATCCATTGTGACGCTCTCAAAATGCGAGCATAGTTTTGTAGTTAGGACTACTTCCATGATGATGCAATTTAAGGGTGGATGTTTTAACAGTTTGGATTACGTGATAATAGAATAATACCCTTACGAAATGGGCGTTTAGTCTGTTGTAGAAAAATCGCAAAGATACGACATCATCAGGCTCCCAACTTGCGCAAAATGACAAGGAGAAACGTACTTTTTTGTAGAATGAAACGAAAAGTTTATTATTTTCTTGCTCGATACGATCGAGTTGTATTAAACCGCTCATTTGGGCTAAACGCATTTTGCATTATATTGAGGGTAGCGAAAGAGCAACATCCCCTATTGGTGCGTTTCGTCACTCCAGTCGAGGTGCAGCACTTCATAAGGCATGCAAACGGGAGCGTAGGAGTAAGGCATCTGGTAGTATTCCTGAGTTAGGCATTAGTACAGCTTTGAAATGCTGGATCAGGTGGTTTATGTGGCGGCGGTGAGTGTGCTGGGAGTTTTTGAGCAAGGTAAGGCAATCTACGAAGAAAACGGGGAAAAAAAAATCTGTATAGCCCCATTCTCTGGCTCTGACATTAGACGTTTTAACATGCAGTTAAAGATATAAGATATTCAGTAGACTAAATATATTGTGTGTGTGTGTATGTGTATGTATATCTATCTATCTATCTATCTATCTATCTATCTATCTATCTATCTATCTATCTATCTATCTATC
>JAABNY020000002.1:3606545-3624320 GCA_015164015.2 Brevimyrus niger | reverse complement strand
GGCATGGGGGGGGCGCAAAAAATAAAAGGTGCCAGGACGGTGGGGCTGTGGGGGGTGACGAGGCTGGGGCCAGGCCGGGCGGGGGGGGGGGAGGGGGGGGGGGGGGGGGGGGGTCACTCTATGGATTTCCTGTCTTTGTGGTCCAGCAGCACGTCTCTCTGGCCTACTGTGATGGTGTGGCCTTATCTTATGCAAGCAGGCCGCAGGAAAAGTGTAGACAGAACCAACTGTCTCCGGAGGCCCTGCAGAACCTATTTTCTGCTGGAATTCACCTCCTCTTCTCTGGTGGGTGTTAAGTGGGCTGCAGTTTTGGTATCCAAGAAGCATTGATAGTGAATTACTTCAGCTAGTGTGGTATAGAAACAAATAGCAGCCTGTCAGCATTTTCTACATGTTGGTGTTTTTTTCCCCTCACGACGCCTCATTTTTCTAAAGTAAATGTAACACCCAACAGTGTGGAGGCTGTCTCAGCCCCAGAAGGCCCCTGACCTGACCCTTTCTTTCACACTGCAAATGCTTAATCCCTACAGAATATATGCATATAAGCTCCATAGATTAAACTCACAAGCTTCATGATGAGGGACCTCCTCACATCATCTTCATGAATATATGTTTTTAATTTTAGGGTCAGTATAGCAATGATTGTGCAATTAATTTTTTCAAATCATGAGATTGGTTTTGACAATAAAGTTCTCAGATTACGACTGAGATACGTTTCCCAAGTCTGTCTTTAATTAGCGCTTGTCTGAAAAATTATAATATAGGACATAAAAATAAAATCATAATAATAAAATGAGTTATACAGCAATAAAAGTAACTGCATACTGTACCGTACTGTAAGTTGAACCTGTGGACTGCCTCTAATCTGACTTTATGTTATAGTATAGGACTGTATTTACCCATCAGTTGCTTATGCCGTGAAGGCTCTGAGAGACGGTATACTGTCGATCTTAATCCATTCGTCATGTAATAAATGTTACTGTGCTATGACAAAGTTGAAAATGAAACATGAATATCAGAAGAGACAACCGTAGTAGGCCAAACGCTTCATGCTTCTCCATTCAATAGCACAGGCAAGGCCAGACTTGTGCCTAGCCTACCCTGTATTGTAGCTCCTCCATTCAGTAACACAGGCAAGGCTGGACTTGTGCCTGGCCTAACCTGGACTATAGCTTCTCCATTCAGTAAGACAGGCAAGGCCAGACGTGCGCCTGGCCTAATCTGGACTGTAGCCCAGGGCCCTGTTCTTCTCTGGTTATTACAGCAGAATTTCATGTTGTGGATAGGGCCCCAGCAATGAATATAGCCCAGGGGCCTCCACCCTCCCAAATTCGGCCCAACTCATAGGCATAATTATTGCTTAATTTTCCTTCTCATCACTCTATCTATTTCACCTCCAATGCCCATTTCAGTGCCTGTTCACATCCTGCATCGTCTCCTGGTAGAAAAATGGCTTAACCCAAGCTTTGATGTCCATCGAGGGTGTTCCATTCCTGAACTCGGAGGAATCTAGCCTTTGTCCCCATATATCATTCTTACAATCCACATTCCCTAGATGCCCCTTTCCCATTGGTCCAGCCTCTCCAGAGATAAGGCCACTGTTTTCGCAAGACCCAAATTAGGAATTTCTAGAGTAGATATCTATGGTGTTCAGCAATCAGATTGGCTGTTTGGGATAGAGATGAGAAAGTCTAGATGCAGAGAGAGGAATCCCTCTAATTATACCCAAGCGTCTGCAAAATATGGGATAGTTTACTGTTCTATTATGGTCAAAAGCCTGATAGAAACTGATGTTCCCAGGTCAATGTCATACATTCCATGCAATATAGCACAGTACAGATTGTCATCGTCATTTTCACCAAGACTGGTTCTTATATATATATATGTATATAATATCATCATATCAATATCGTCATATTGTTTGGTATTTGGTCTTAACCTTTTGATCTCTATTTTCTTAGTTCTTTGCTGCTGGCAGTTGGGGTAGAAACTGTCTTACACACACACTGGCCAACACTCCCGCTGCCAGACACTCCGCAGTCAGACATATATTTTCTATCTGAACGGTTGCAAAGTCAATCAGTTGTAAGTCACATAGGTCAAATGACGACCTGTATTTGATGGTGCCTATTGGTGTGACATAATACTGGAATGCAGCAGAATATATTGCATGAGAAATGTTCAGGTCTGACGTATAGCAATGCTTAATGGTGCTACCGTGTCTTTTAACATAAAACATAAGACAACCCGGTTGAACCAGACCCTTCTGCTCTGCAATGCAGCATATTACCTGAAAATTTTTGGCCTGCAAAACTGCACGTTGACCACAGGTGTAAAGCTGCAGTGACCATGGGACTGGCAGTATTTCATGAGCAAGGAAAAATGATTCCCAGTGCTGATGTAAAATTCTTTTGTTCACTGACTTCAGCATTACAACAATTGTGTTGGGTCTAACAGGAGAGTTTCTCACTGACTTTTCTAAAGGCTCTTTCCCACTCTACTTTTTTTCCCGCTGCCACAACAGAATGTGTGGAGTTGTTATTTGGCTTGGCGCGCTCTTATCTGCGACAGGATGCAGGGACGAGGATTGTTTAAAAGGTTTCGCCGTTCGGCTGCTGACAAGCTTTCTTCCGTCCAATAGCTGGCGGTATCCTGCTGGGGGCCATTGTGTGTCAGTTGTCCTGATGGTCGAGTGAACAGCTGGATTTCACTACAGAAAGGCCTTAAAATTTAACATGCCACCAAGTTGGATAATATTATTGTATTATACACTCCATACATGTATACTATTTCATCGTTCTGTAAACTCCTTGTTCAATATTATTCTATAGTGCAATATATGTATAATACTTATATCTGTCTCACTTGCAATATAGAATATATATATTTTGTATATACCTGTATATTTATAGTATAAATAGTACTATATCTAATCTCTTTCTATCTTGTTTTATATAATTTTAAATAGTTTTTAACCCATATTTACAATGCAATAAACATTTCACTGCAGGTTATACTATGATATATATAAAAATTTGAATTTGAAATACTGCTAATCATGACCACCTGCATTTGTGATGACGCACACGGTGGGCTTGATGGTTAGGGAAGTGCACTTGTAATTGGAAGATTGCAGGTTCAAATCCCCCACCAGCAAGTCACCACTGAGGTACCCTGAACAAGGTACCGTCCCCAGGCACTGCTCCCCGGGCGCTGAATTAGCTGCCCCCTGCTATGTCACGAAAGTCACATATGGGTCAAATGCAGAGATCGCATTTCGTTGTTGTGCGCTGTGGTGTGTCGACAATGACCACTGATCACTAAAGTTCTAACTCAATGCAGTCTTTTAAGAGCAAGACATTAGCATGGCAAGGGTGTTGGCAATGGATGCAAGTGTGGTTTAAATGGTGCACTATTTAACTTGTATTTTCTTGAGGAAAAACAATAAGTGACAGAGTAATTTAAATTTTAGGTTTTTAAATTAATGAACCCAGTTCATAGGAGTGAGGGGCCTTCTCACCCCTCCCTCTGGCTAGACACACTTGCTTTGTTGTGTGTATTGGAGGTGTTTCACCCAGCACCCCTTTAGGGTCAGTGAAGCCTCTATCAAGGCAGTCTTTGTTTCCCTGGTGAAAACCCTCCCTTGTGTTTCTGGCACGCCGATCACGAGATAGGACAAGAGCACTGTGACATCTCAGTGCTGTGGCGACCCAGATGAGAAGAAATCGGATTAAAGGGATCTAATCAGAGTGTTTATGGTCATCAGAGTCAGGTGAGGGTGTTGCTTCCCTGGCTTCGTTTTAGCCAGATGCTTTTGGGATGCAAACGTAGGGTCAAGGTAATAATGATGAATCTTCACTGATCCCGGAGGGGAAATTCTCTTTTTGCTCCATCTTGATCTCCGTGACTCACATGTAGGAGAGAGAAAGGTTGGCACTGAGGCCCAGAGCTGGGGGTTAAGGAGCTTGCTCAAGGGTGCGCAGATGTGGTTATTCTGCTGAAGCTGGGCTGAAATCGGTGACCTTCTGACCACAGGCACAGAGGCTAATGCTGCATTCTATTTGAAGTCATAACTCGTAAAATTCCAAGTTCCTAGTTGGAGATTTAAACTGCAATGCCACTTCAAGTCATAATTCTGACTCGTGAACTGACACAACCTCAAGCTCAAAATTCAAGATGGCTGTGCCCTTTATCAACAGAAGTTAAAGCTGTAGTTTTGCACTGTTTATTAGCACTTTTGTATTTTTTGCAGCTCCTTAAATCGGTCGCACGTACAGCACTATTCAGCCCCTATCTATAGATGTGTTGCTATGCAAAATACCAAGTAATGTGTTGTTATTCACTAATATTGCTAACAATGACTAACAATTAACCGGGCTAGAATTGGGGCCTGTTTCATTAAACAGGATTTCTTGCTGATTTCTTGCCCCCCCCCCCCCCAATTCCGATTTGGATAAAAGGATTGGTGGTAGATGGGCTGGTTGAGGTGAACCCAAGGAGGGCCACTTGGTGTGTTTCCACTGCCACCAAGAACCGGTTTTCCATTGCGAGGTATGCGGCCGTACCCGAGGCCTTAACTGCACTTACATGGCACGGCTTTCTGGGAGGATTGATGAATAAGCAGAGAATAAGGTTGGCACTGAGGGTTAAGAGTGCTTAAGAGTGCTTGTCTCTCTTCCTAGACGCACAGACATGGCCAGCTTTTGAAAGATAGGCCCCTCCCATCGGAAAGAATCAGTCCGGATTGGTCGGCTCTTCCATCGAAGCACTCAAGCATCAATCAGGGGCTGCCCTGTATATGAAATGGAAAAGGCTGGATAGCCAGAAGCACCAAACATGACAAAACAAAAAAAATAGACATTCACACCCCTGAACTGCGAACTGAATGAGTTATGAAAATTTGCTCTTTAGTTACAGAAATTTATGTGATACCTAATTGCTTATCTAAGGCCTAGTTGAGCTGAGGGATCCTGTTAATAAGGACAACATGATATAATGAAACACTAATAATTACTTTGGACTAAATATTATGCTTGTGGGATAACAGACACATCTCATAATCACCATTATAGGGGCTCAATAGGACACAATAGGCTCCTCTCACCTTTCATTTTCTAGATTTATTATAGGTCAGCTGTGTTATAGATGGATCTGATCTCTTTTCCAGGTGCTGTTTGTTATAAGACCGGGATTCCCCCTTGAACTTAATTTGGAAGAAGGAAGCATACGGCATTTAACTGACTGACCTAGTTAGCAAACAATAAAAATGAAAGAATTTAAGGGAGAAACAAAATCAACTCTGAGAAAACAAACTGTATCTTTACTAAATAAACCTTAAATTGCATTCAGCCCCACAATAAAGAGTTTCACACCACTCCATTTCAGTAAATAGTAAATGCTCAAGTGAATAACATCTATCGAAGAGGAAATAGGAAGTGGTAAGGTAGAAATGGCTTAGAAATGCATACATGTAAGACAGTGTCAAATAAGTGACAAATTAATATGAATAATTGACAGCCAAGCCCTAAAACTCTTATACCGTAAACTGTAAAATGATCAGATGATCTGATAACCCAGAAATGTCACATTCGGATAAATCAGTGTCTCTAAATCCAGTCCTCGGGGACCTCCAGAAAGGCCATATTTTTGCTACCTCACAGCTCCCAACACACATGCATCAGGTATTCGGTGTTCTTGGTTGTTTGGCTCAGGTATGCTGGGAGTCAGGAGGGAGCAAAAATGTACACCATCTGGGGGTACCCAACAACTGGGTTGAGAAACACAGAGCTAAATTATAGCACTGTATAGCAACTACTAGTATGCACAAATAAACATGTGAGAGTTAAGGACAGGGATGAGTGAGAGAACAAGAGTGATGAAAGAGTGGAGCATATGGAGATGATGACTTGATTTGAGTAGCAGAATAATTGGTGTGTAATGTGATGGGTAATCTGTAAGCAGTGTCTGACAGCGATGGCAGAAAGTAATGATGGCGTGACTGGGAATGGTTGAGTCAGGACAATAAGAACAGCGTAGAGTGAAGTGTGCGCAGGAACACCTGAATCATCATAGCTGAGGGCAGGACAGGTGTGTAGAAACAGTGTGTTGATTGTGTGGGCACCGTGTAGAAAAAGGAGACCCTCCAACTCTCCCCATACTCTCTAATACCCTGTCCCATGCCCGTCATACCCTTTCCCATTCGCGTAGCAACCTCTACTGAAAGACACATCTTCTGCGTATGAGGAAACGCATGGTGCTCAGACTGTGCCCCTTTGTGCTTCCTTTTCTCTTTCCAGGGCCAAACTCCATCTGGCTCAGGAAACCAGGGCTGGGTCTGCTGTCTCTTCTGGGTTTCCGCTTCATTATCCTCATCTCTGGCTCATTGCGAGTTAGCATCACCATTCCAAGGAAACCATTCCTATTTCAAATTAATGGTACCTATATCTCGAGGAACACGTGAAATTGCCATCCCTCTCACGTTTCATACATCTTAGAAACATTGCCAAATTACATTGTCCCTCATTGTTCTTTTTAGTGTATACTTCATGTTTTCATTTCATCTCATTTAGATTATCATCATTTTCTAATCACTTGCCTCTGCAACTCAACGCTATAGAAACTTCAATGGGTTCAAAATGCTGCTGTTAGACTCTTATGCAGAACCAGCAATAGAGTACATATTCCTCCTGTTTTAGCTTCTCTGCACTGGCTCCCAGTATTATATAACATAGAGCAGGGTTATTCAAATCACGGTCCTCGAGGTCCGAGCACTGCTGGTTTTCCAGCCTTCCTTTACCTGTGAGCTGGGTGTGAAGCCTTTGACCAACCAGAATCAGTAATTATTAAACTAACTTTAATTAAGTGCACCTTCACTTAATGTAAATACATTATGAATACATTATGAATGTGTACTGAACATTTTATAAATGCAATATAAAAGCATTATGAAGGTACACTTAATGTAAAGCCTTACCCTCTATCCCAGGGTTCTTCAAATCTGGACCTTGATTCCAAATCAGTTCTCCCAGGTAGTTAGTTTACTAATTACTAAAGTATTCATAAAACATACATAACCATTATGTACAATATGTATACCTTGACATCCTAGAATCCCTTATCAGCTGTAATATACATTAATAACAAACATTATATAATAATAACAAACATTATAATTGTATAATCCTGAATTGTTTGTTATTAATGTAAATTAAAGCTACTAAGAGATGTTAGGATGTTAAGGTATACTTGCATGCTGCAAATGGATATTCTACGAATGCATTATGATTGCATTATGAAGGTTCACTGAATGTTCTATGAATGCATAATGAATGAATTATGAAGATGCACTTAATGTAAAGCATTACCGGATAGAGTTAAAAATTATTTTGTTTACTTATATGGTTCTAAGCAATCAGACACCCACCTACATCCGTGATATTTTGACCCCCTACTTAGTAAACAGGACACGCAATTCTTCTGATCAGGGTCTTCCTGTTATCCCGCGTCTAAGTTTACGACCAGGGATGGCAGAGCTTTTGCTGTTGCTGCTCCAAGACTGTGGAATGTCGTCCCATGGACATTAGATCAACCAGCATTGTGGACATTTGTTCTTGAAACGTGCTAGATAAATGAAGAATATACTTGCTTACTTGATACTAGGCATAGATATGATATGAAAAGCATCTTTCTCACTATTGCAGCTGGTGTGTTTTATGTTTTGATTTTGTGCCAGTTTGCCCTTATGCCTCTATGGGTTTGCTGAGCTGGTGTCAGTGAGCCAGTCCCCACACTGTGCATAGATTCTGCATCCCATGGGTCAGTGGGTAATGTCTTGGTTAAGGACATGGGTTTGAATCCTAAGGTTTCTGAACAGCACCAAGAAAATACATAGGTGTAAAAATAGATACAAATCATAACCTGCTTCAGTCCATTGCAACTAAATATAGGTAAATGCTGTCTCTTTAGGAACTGGTGTTTGTGCAGATTCTCTGCCAGATTGGGTCCCTTCAGCTCATGAAACATGGCCTGCGTTTGCTTATAAAATGTCAGACCTAGAATTACGTGAATGTGTAATCTGAAAATTGCCAGTTAAATCATTCTGAAAATGCACTGAATACTCTCAAGCTCATTTTTTTCATAAACACATTCATTCGTCTGTCCAGCCTTTCGTCTTCCCATCACATTTCCTGATATTTACATATAAAATGACTCCTAAGCATTCTGCAGCATTTCATACATTCTCAAAGCCAAACAACTATTGTTATGAGTAATTATCCCTTTGTCCCTTCTGAATTCTCAAATCTGATTGGTCAGAAGGATGTTGATTAATTTTTCACAACTGTGCATGTAGTGCCAACCAGGGGAGTCACAATGGTATAGTAATGCACTATTAAAATGTTTTAATTCAAACTAATAAAAGGTTATTGCATGGCTTAGAGTGCATTAAGCAGATTATACCATGGTCACTACACATTTGACTTGCATGTTTAACAAGGGACAATTTTCAGATTTATTATGGTGGCTTGGGTCGCACCTAAGCAAAATGTTTAATTCATTGGCGGAAGAAAGTAGTTTCACTAATAAATCCTTTTTCTGGTCGTAACCATAATGTCTTCAGGTACAAACAAAAAAGCTGCACTTGGGTAGGGTCTTTGCCTCCACAGCCATGCATTTAAAAATGTATAATGTATGGTCTGTCATGCATTAACACTCACTTAGTATAAACCCTTAGTCACTTAGTTGACCCTCAGTTACGGTAGCACCATTGTCTATTTGGACCTCGCTGGACAGCAGAAGACCATGCAGACGGAAGCAGCTGCAACTGTGACTTTTAATTGTAGTGCAAGACACCCAACCAACCTGAGTGTCATGCAGATTCTCCTGTTTATGTTTATATGCTGGATATTTTTAAATATATATGTATGCATTTCACACAAAGATAACTTAGTTCCGGAGCGATGCTGGCCAAGAATAATGTGCCAGATGGGAAAATATCCCGAATTCTCTTTAGTTTTTTCTGTGTATCTGATCTTATTGTTTCTGCAAAACAATGATGTTTGGATACAGTGGGGGGTGGGGGTGGGGGGGCAGTGGAGGTGGCTGCAGTAAGAAGTAATGTGTACTGGGAGGAGGATTAGGCAAAATAATGACCCCCACACATGAAAACTTGATGGCTGCCTGACCCACACAGAAAAGATCCAGAGCAGGAACACGGCGGCCAGATGACAGATGATTGGTGCCGGGCTGTAATCTGATGAAGCGAGCAGGGAAAGGAGCCCCGTGGGGGGAGATCCGTCCATTTGATAGCCCCTGATGGACAACACCTCCCCCACTGACAGACAGAAAGAACACACTTAGTTTTGCCTACATAATGCCCACTGATTTTCAGTGAAATGCATGCTGGGAAACTTAGCCATATAAAAATATAAGCAAAAGTTGTTTTACTTTGTTATATGCATTGTTTTTTTTTTTGCAGACATAATAAACAGACCATTCTATACTCTTCTGTTTGTGCCATTTCAAGTATCTTCCTCTTTGGTACAGCCCATCCCCTCCAGGGATTTGAAACTGAAACCGTTCAGTCCTCTTCCTTAATCACACTGGCACCTGGTGGCTTTGCAGATGTCCCACTCTGGAGTTCTGGCTGTCCCACCCTGTTGGCCGCCACTGATAACAGCGTTAGCTTATTATGTACCTGTGCTGATGATGTAATTAATGATGCAATGGGCTTTCCCAAAGAGAGGTAGCTCTGCTCACTGTGGCCAGCTGCCACCCCATGCCCATCAGTGCTTTTACTCAACTAGGAGATGAAACACCGCTGAGCCCAGTCACCTTATAAATGTGGTGTCATATGTTGCTTTAGCAGAATCTGGAAACAGCTAGCAGCTGTGAAATCCTCGACACACTTCCTACACCAGAACTGCGCACTGTTCCTTCTTCCTTGATGAAAGTCCGACGTGGGAACAGCACACTAGTTCTTGGGCCTAACGACTCTTCCTCTATATGGTCCCAGCTGTTGCTCAGATGGCTTATGCACACTGGAGGTCTGGAGCAGAGCTGTATGGAAGCAGTTTATGGAAAGGCACGCCAAACCCAACTGTCTTCAGACAACAAAGGGAAGGCGAGGTAAGTGGAAGCGTTTAAGGGTGATGTTCATCAGGCTCAAAATTATACGGCCAAAACAATCTGTGATCACTTGAAAACATGGAGAATGAAAACAAAAAGAAACAAAATAGTTTTTTTTTAAATGGGTCTCATATCCCCCCATTTCATATGTGTGTTGTCTTTTGAGATGTTACTTTGGATAGTTGCTGAAAATCAATGAAAGTATTGCTTTCATATAGGAAGCAAACAGACAAGCTGATAAAACATTAGATACCTGCAATCATGTCTCCTAAATTGATTTCCACGGTGACTTTCAATAGTTCAAAGCCTGTTTAAAATCTCTTTGATTTCCTTTAAAGTTTGCAAAATTGTAATGCCCCCCCACCCACACCTTAAACACACAGCTGTATATGGTTTTGAATCAATTTAAACACAGCCTGAAGTCCTTCCATCTGTAACTATTCCAAGCAGTGATTACTTTCCTTCATATTAAGACTTTATCAAGGCTTCTTGGAGTGACTTAGACCCACAAAACTAATTAGAGAAAGGGCTTTGCTGGTGAAAATGATGCAGTTTGGTTGCACAGGTCCTGTATGGTCCTGGGGAGGGGGGGGGTCCCCAAATCCCTGACCCTGCCGCTTATCTTAGTGTTTGCTCTTTATCTACCCAGAAGTGCCATTCCTGTGGGAGACGGCTAGAAGAAGGTCTTTATCTCTGTTATTGCCCTTCTATCTGCCACATCTCTCATAGAGTTACCACCCTGTTCTTTGTCACTTCAGGAAAAGGCTTTTCTGACCTCCATGCTAATGGATTTTTGTGTTGATGGTTTCCACCTCATTCCCTGGCAAGTGATAAAAACATACAGGAACACAAGTCATCACACCCCGTCTATCTTGAATGTTCTGGTACTGACTGACATCCTTCTGTTAAGCTGTAAATCACTTCCATGGCATTCCACTGGATTAAAGTCACTTTGTTTCTAAATTGACTTTCAGGTAGTCTGTTCTGATTTGAGTTGCACAGCAGTCGGTGTATTGCTAGGTTATAAGCATTAATTGGCCTCTGCTTAATATTAGGTACACTGTTCATTTTCAACGTCAAATTTCAAGTTGATGAGTTCAGTTTCTACCTGAAGCTTAAAAATTGTTTTAAAAACAATGTTGTGAATTCTTATGGTAAAACATTTAGAATAATAAATGGACATATAAATGTCCTTGTTAAAATTCACCTCTATTATCTTTGAGAACTTGACATTTTGACTTGCCTTTTATTGTACCAACATTGCATACATTTCCTAAAAATGATCTGGAAATGAGCAACCACAGCAAACTAGAGCATAAACCAATTTAATAAGAATACAGTCAGCGCAGATGCCTTTAATGCTGAAAACACAGAGATATGTAATGTCTTCGTATGTTTATCATCAACAGTTTTCTGTAGTTTTTGATTATTTTCAGCATGCCTAGACTTTATGCCACCCCGTTAAGGCTTGACTTGACTTGGTTCAAGCTCCACTCGATCTAAGTGCCAATCTTTAGTCTAGTTGCTGGGAGTAAGAACAACACTTAACCCTTGAGAAGATATTGATATGATTTTATGCTGGAAAAGAACACAAAGGACTAGTGCGGGTCAGATCGTTTTTCCTGACAAGACCACGCGTGCTATTCACTCCCCAGGCTGCTCTGCGATGCAGGCTGGTCCCTGTCGGATCTCAGAACCCCGCCCAGCTTGTATGACTGGCTGCTTTCCACCACAGTAATCACAGACTAAAACTTTGCCACTTCACTCCAATCTGCCGTTTCCAATGCTGCTCGGGAGCGCATGGATGAACATCTGTGCGTGAGTCACTAATGAAGGGACTGCAACGCTTCTTGCTACCGGTACTGTCATTTCTTTATAAGCATACATCGGACTTCTTATAAAATTCTTCGTCTATTATTATATTTTTCCGTTGAGTTTATTTCGGATAAAGATATTAAGAAATCGGGTAAAGATATAAATCGGATGTAAAGTTATCGGATAAAGATATAAAGATTCGTGTAATTGTAATACATTTTTTTTTTAGAACTTAATTTATAGTTTTGAGTAAACAACGTTTAATTTAGTTTTATTCATGCTTGTAGCTTGTAGTTACGGCTTTATCGCTTAGAATTTAAGCGTTTCATAGAAACGGTAATAGTTATAAATACATTTTTAATTTATTTTTGATCGACAAATGTGTTTATATTTTGCGGCTTTTGATACAGGATTTTAGTTCTTTTTTTGTTCAAGCGATACGTGTTAGAATGCAACTTTGAAAGCTGAATCGTAGACGGGGATTCAGTCATGCTGCTTGTGATGTTCTTCTGCCTGCTGCCTCGGGTCCGTTCGGAGGACGCGGGGGCTCCCATTACTCTTCGTTACCACGTCCTGGAGGAGCAGCCCCGCGGCACAAGAGTGGGTCAGCTGAGCAGCAACCTGCAGCAGCGATGGGAGAGCGGCTCCCTTGAGGACTTTCAGGTTGTGGAGCACGGTAATGTGCTACACTTTGAAGTCAGGAGAAGTGACGGTCTGATTACCACACGCAGCCGGCTCGATCGTGAGGCTCTGTGCCGTAACTCGGGCCTGTGTGAGATACATTTCAGTGTGCTGTACCGGCAGGATGGTACAATGCACTTTCTTAATGTAGTGGTGGAGGTGGAGGACAAGAATGATCACGACCCTGTATTTCCCAATGCTGAGCAGGAAGTGGAAATCTCTGAGGCAGCTGCGCTACACACGCGTATCCCGCTAGACCATGCTGTGGACCCTGATGCTGGGCCCAACAGCCTGCAGACCTACTCTTTGTCCTCCAACCAACACTTTTCCTTAGATGTTAAATCTCTCTCAGAGGGTGGCAAGCAAGCGGACCTGGTGGTCATCAAAGAGCTAGACCGTGAAAGCCAGTCCTCATTTGAGCTGGTTCTAATGGCCTGGGACAAGGGCAACCCTCCCAGATCAGGTAGCACGCTGGTCAAGATAAACGTGCTAGACTCCAACGACAACAGTCCTATGTTTGAGGACAGCACTCCCACCATAGTGGTGAGCGAGAACACCCCACGTGGCACTCCTGTTATCACTGTGAAGGCCAGTGACCCTGACCAGGGAGCCAATGGACAAATTGAATACTTCCTTAGCAAGCACTCCCCTTTGGACGTGCGAAGCCTCTTCATCGTGGACCGCTTTAATGGCACCGTGACCTTGATCGGCACGTTGGACTATGAGATGAAGCGCTCTTATGAGGTCGACATCCAGGCAAGGGACCTGGGTCCCAATGCGATGCCCTCCCACTGCAAGGTGCATGTAAAGGTGACGGACGTTAACGACAACGCCCCCAAAATTCACGTCACCTGGACGCCCCAGGGCTCGCCAGTGGCGACTGTTGCAGAAGGCGCAGCAGACGAGACCTTTCTGGCGCTGGTTATGGTGTCAGACGTGGACTCGGGGGTAAATGGGGAGGTCCGCCTTCACATCAAGCACGCAGCAGGTCACTTTCGTCTCAAGAAGATCCACAGGGATAACTACATGATCATCACGAATGGCACCTTGGACCGTGAGCGGGAGATGGAATACAATCTGACGCTGATCGCCCAGGACTATGGTGACCCTTCACTGTCCTGCGTCACATACCTGACCGTTCATGTGCAGGATGAGAATGACAATGCTCCTACCTTCTCACAGACTCATTACATAACCTCCGTCAAAGAAAACAATGCTCCAGACCTGCATGTGTTCACTGTGCAAGCCCATGATGTTGACCTGGATCTCAGCGGGAAGATCTCATATTCTATCCAGGAGTCAAATGAGCTGGGGACATCCACAGCGTTCTTCTCCATCCATCCCACCAGTGGAGCTGTCTTTGCCCGGCAGTCATTGGACTACGAGGAGTCTCACACCTTCTCCTTCGTTGTGGAGGCCGTGGACCACGGCCAGCTGCCACTCACTGGCAGCACCACAGTGGTGATCAATGTCCAGGATGTCAATGACAATGCCCCCGTTATTGAAGACCCAGTTCCAAAGAAAGGCAGAGCCCGCGTGAGCGTTCCAGTCAATGCGGAAAAAGGAGAGGTAGTGAGAGAACTAGGGAATAAGGTTGATGTCCATCATGAGCTTAGTGGTCCATCCTCAGTAGAAGGCAATCACTCCACTGCTGGTCTGCCTGAAGGTTTCCTGGCCACGACAATAAGGGCTAGTGATTTAGATTCTGGCATTAATGGGAAATTGCACTTCAGGATAACGAACAAAAAATCTGATGGGTTATTTTGGCTTGATGATTCCACAGGAAAACTATATGTAAACACAAGCAATGCTACAGAGCTGATAGACAAAATGTATGAGGTTGAGGTCACAGTGTCTGATATGGGGACCCCTGTATTATCCACTAGCACTACATTGGAGATCACTTTTATCAACTTGCTTGACCACTTAAAGAACTCATCTCCCGGCCAGCGGGGCCAGCTGACTTTCACAATGATGCTCGCTGTTTGTCTGGGAGTCACCTGCCTGCTGGTTCTCCTGGCTGTGGCCCTTATAACGACATTTTGTCGTCCAGAAAAACGTGACAACAGGGCTTATAACTGCAGACAGGCCGAGTCCAGCTACACACGGCACCCTCGCCGTCCTCAGAAACAGATTCAGAAAGCCGATATCCAGCTAGTACCAGTCTTGAGAGGTCGGAGGGATGACCCAACCAAGAGTGAAGCCCAGCGACTCTCCGCCGTTGCTTTAGAAGTTGAAGAACCTTTCCTTTCTCCACCAACCGGTGATATGGGGCCACACGAAGTTTTCTCAGGGCAGGAGACCTTTCCACCTAATCCCCTGAGGGCGCTCTGCAAATCTACTAATGATGAACTTGACGGAACCTTACCCCGAACGCCCGCTGCAACTTACCGCACGTTGCGTCAAAGCAGGAACTCGGAGTCTGCATGTTCGCATTCCCAAGCTGGCACATTAAAGCGCCATGGACAGTCTGGGATAGAAGTTGGGTCTGAAGGCCCACCGTGCCCTGCCTCGCCTTCCCCATCTTCAACGACCTTGCGGAGGCCAAAGAACTCGGAGTCCAGGAGGGGGCAAGAGGGCGAAGATCACCAGCAGCTGCTGCGGAATCTGGTTCGCCTGTCAATGGCGGCCTTTGGTGAAAACGGCTCCATTGAGCTTTCCTCCACCTCTCCAGAAATCCAAGTAAGCACCATATTACCACACACACATATCCCTCCTCTGTGACATCTTGTATAAATTTCTACTTTTCTTTAAATAGCTGTTAAACATGGTAATGTATGAGGTTTGGCAATTTGGTAACTTAATATGAAAAGTAGAGCCATCTGTAATGTTTCATTTTCACTGGAGGGGCGTTCTGCATTTATTTGTTTGTAGAATTTGGGATATGTGGGTTTATTGACTGCCTGGACGATGGGTTGATTAGACGCCCCAAGTGACTCTTGATGGATGACGTTGTAGCTGTCAGGGGGTCTGGCTGCACATTCGGTAACCGAAGCTCTTCTTCAGCCCCAAGACACTGCAGTGACTGGTTACCTCAAACATAGCAGGGCAGTGTGCGGCTGCTATATCACCCGGAGGGGACATAGTCAGAGAACACTCAGCTATGTTTTTACGGGAACACAACACTGCCCAAGCATGTCTGGGCCATCAACAGACAGTTACCTAGTGCGTTTAGGTTTTCTTTAAAAAACAGAAAGGTAACGGGTCTCATTTCAAAGCTTGCCCGCTGCTTTCGGCGTATCTGGACTGTGTCCCAGTTCCTGACGTGCATCTCAGCCAGGGTAGGGTAAGATGGACTCACCCAGTTTAGCCACTATCCTGACCCAGTTAATACTACAGTAGGCAAGGGAGGTCTCTGAGGAAAAGCTAAGACGTCTGTGGGGCTGAGTCGACATCCTGGAAGGAAACTCAGGAAGAATGGTTCCTTTGCGTGGAGCCTTTCCTGTGATTGACAAAAACTAGTTTCCTGTCTTAAGGCAGACTTTTAACTGGATTCACTGCCTTTTTGCCTTTTCACTCCCCCAGTGCACAGCTTAGGGCATTCCACTGCAGGCTCATACCACACTGCATACAGTGCCTACTGAAGCCATAAATGATTAGACTCTCGCTGTCCTGATTCAGCAGATGCGTATTGGTTAAGAACATGCAGGTTGCTAGTTTCAGTCATACTAACCTTGAGAAAAGTGTTTAACTTGAATGGCTCCAGTAAAACTTAACAAAATCGTTTAGCTAAAAGTATTATTAGTAAACTGTTTGTCAATACATGTTCACTGCACATAACAATCTCCATTAATTGGATAAATGCACATGCACAACAATAAATCTGTATGTCGATGTATATTATACTAAGCTGTAGTGAAATATGACGTTTATATTCGCTTTAGTGTACATGCATTTATGCACCTAACTGTATTTGCAGTTTTATGGTGTTTTTTTGTATGATTTGGGCCTCACTTACTCTGACTCATGTCTCCTGCTGTACAGCAAGTGTCACAGCTGCTCTCCTTGCTGCGTCAGGGCCAGTTCCAGCCCCGTCCCAACTTCCGGGGAAACAAGTATTCACACCGAACTGGCAGGTAAGGGGCACAGCCACCTCAGCCTTTGTCTGACAACCAGCTGGCATTCTTCCTTTTGAGCGAACACCGGAATCCCCCTCCCTCTTTCCCTGCCCCTCCCTGGGTTAACTGCCCAGGCTTCCTTTCAGGAAGCAGGGCTGCATAAATCTGAAGTCTCTGTCCTGGGGGAATCTGTTTATTTATTTTTTGAATGAAACATTTCTGAGCGTTTTACTTTTGCGTACACTGAAATGCGTGCAAACTTTGCTGCAAACTTTGCAAATGACAACGAATGTAACATATAGACAAACATGTCCACAGAGCCTCAACCTGTGCACTGAATGGACCACTGATGCAGCAGTGTGCTGCCTAAAAACTAACTGCAATAGGTGAATGCTTACAAAAAAAAAAGAAAACTCTGATTCCAGTAAAAAGATCTTCGAACATAAAGTAGGCGGTGGCATTTAAGGCGGTGCACACCTGAGTTGGCGATATTTTTAGACCTTGACGTGATTGTGAGTAATAGCTCTCAGATAGACAGTTTATCCTAGCCTTTGTTCTGGTAAGTCCCACCCAGAGCCGCAGAATCCATGCCCATACGCACTGGCGCGGGCTGCCAGAGTCCCTGCAGGTTTCCCACCGTGGTACCACTGCACACTGACTCACGGGACCCTGGCAGGGCTCCACACGGCTGGGAAACAGACTGTCATTACCGCAAAGGCTTTAATCAGCAGCACATGCGGTACAGCTTTTGAGTCTGGCCCCTTAAAGTCCCTGCAATAATGAAGTAACGCCTTCCGCTTCACCTTGCTCTGCTAACAGAGCCGTGCTGCTTCATTGCCCAGTTAGCAGAAAATATGAAAAGGGTGAGTCGTGGTGCCCAAATGTGCGATTCCCTGGCTGACACCCTCGGCTGCCAAGTTCTCGAGTCGTCTTGGGTTTAGTCTTAAGTCGATATCCTGATTTAGCCACCCCCCCCCCCCCCCCCCCCCCATCTCCCCTCCCCCCCCACTCCCCGCCCTTCCCCGCCCACACAGACACACCCCCCCCCCCCCCCCCCCCCACTTTCAGTTTCAGACACACACACACTCCCCCTCCC